>JAQQSW010021448.1:0-10656 GCA_028646575.1 Pseudocheirus occidentalis
GGGGGGGGCGGGGAGAGAGAGGGGAGAACGTTTGAAACTCAAAGGACTCTGGAACTGAATCTTGTAAACTAAAAGTAAATAAACAACTCAATTAAAAAGGAAAAAAAAGAGGAAAAACACATCTTTGCATCAAGATTCCCTCCAATTTAGGCCATATGTATATTGGTATATAGATTGGGGCATATTTTTCCTGCCCCCAACACACACATTATGTTGTGAGCTCCCTAAGGGGGGGAACTTGTTTTGTCCTAATCTGTATACCCAGCAATGGGCACAGTGTCTGGACACAGCAGATACTTAATGAATGATTATTGAGTTGACTTCTTGACTTGTGTCATCAAATCCACAGTTCTTTCTTACCAATTGACTTGCATTTCATATTTACAGATAAATTGTTGAGTATTGCCGTTTTTGCTTTCACATTATTCTGTAAAGAATCAAAACAAGGCACATTTTCACTTGAGTCAAAAGTAGCTGGGGGAGGGAGATGAAAATGGAAGGGGGCAAGGAGGCCAAGTGTGGCATCAGATGATAAATCTAACCATGGATGTAGCTGTGCTGGTGGAACAGAGAGTAGAGAGAGAGGGATGGGTAGAGGAAAAGGCAGGCTTCAACAAGAGAGACTCTGAGAAGAATGAATGGGGTTAGCCATGGATACCAGGGAAGTAGATTTATGGTACCTATTAAAGCCTGGCAAGAATCTGGGAATGCTGGTGAATTAGGATCTTGTGATATCACTCATTGAGTTAGCCCTGTAGTCAAGTCTCTTTGTCTCTCTGTCTCTGTCTCTCTCTTTCTGTCTCTGTCTCTCCTCTCTCTCCTCCTCAAGTTGATTAGCAACAACTTGGCTCCTTATATTCTTAAAAGAATTCATTGTGATGCTGAGATATTAAATGAGAACTAATTTGCCAGAGATAGACTTGACTCAAAGTCTTCCTGGTTCCATTATCATCAGCTGCTGAACTTAATTCTTCCCAAATGAAACCTTTATAGACTCTAAAGATCCTTATCTCAACTGATAAATTGGATTCCCCAGCCACAGACTTCTATGCCCCAGGGCTCTGTGGGTACCACTGAGTAGTTATGAGGAATGTATTTCACTAATGCCACATCTTAAGCCTGCATACCTGGGCATTGTCTATTTCAGTTCCATGCATTAGCTCTCCATGAAGACAGCCTGCTGGCATCTCTTGTCATCTAGGTCATCCTCCATTCAGCTGCCAGAGTGATTGCCCTCCTGCCGAGATCTAACCATGTTACCTCCTATCCAATAATTTCCAGTGAAGGGGGAAAAGAAAGAAACTAATATCTAGCTGCTATGGACCAGGCCCTGTGCTACAAACTTTACAAATATTATTTCTTTTGGTCCTTACAAGGACTCTGAGCGGCAGGGGCTCTTGTCACCTTTGTACAGTTGAGGAAAGTGAATCAGACAGAGGTTAAGTGACTTGCATCTATGGCTGGACTTGAGTTAGGTCTTCTTGTCTGCAAGCCCAGTGCTCCAGAAACTCTCTAACCTCCAGTCTCCCTATTACCTCCCACATCAAATATAACAATCCTCTGTTTGGCTTTTAAAAACCTTCATATCTTGACCCATTCTGACCTTGCCAATCTTCTTACTCTTTATTCCCACCACATGTGCTAGAATCCAGTGACACTTCACTTGTTGATGTTCCTTGCACAAGATAGTTTATCTTTCATTGTTGGATTTTTCTCTTGCTGGCCCCCATGCTCAGAATGTTCTGGCTCTTCCTTGGCCTCCTGCTGTCATTGGCTTCTGTCAAATCTCAGCTAAATCCCACTTTCTCTAGGAAGGCTTTTCCATTCCCTCCCAATGCTGATGCCTTCCCCCTGAGATTACCACCAATTAATATTTTGCCATGTTATATTACATTGAATTGTCTTATTATATAGCATATCTAGGTACATGTATACTGAATCAGTGTTAAACATCAACATCACGCATATATGTGTGAGTATGTGTGTGTATATGTTTAGTTTTGTGCATCTTGTTTTCCCATTAGAATGTGAGCTTTGTGAGGGTAGGGGCTTTTTCTTTTTACTTCTGGTCTTTAGTGCAGCATCTAGAATACTTGTGTTTAATAAATATGTATTAGTTGACATTTAACGAATTGACACAAATTAGCTTTTATAAGGGGTTTTTTACTCAGTTTCCTCATCTATAAAATGAGCTAGAGAAGGAAATGACAAACCACTAGAGTATCTCCACCAAGAAAACCCAAATGGGGTCACAAAAAATTGAACACAGTGGGAACAACTGAACAACAAAAGCAGCAAAAATTCACTGGAGAGCAGAGCTACTGCAAGAAAAAAAGTTGCAAATCACATTCTCCATTTAAGAGTGAGTGGGGTGGGACTTGGGTAGCCAGGGATCACATGTAACAGATTTTACTGCAAAAGCAATTGCTCTCCCAAATGCATTTCTAAATTTGCCATAGTTGATGGATAAATCTGTCTCAGTTGCTACTCCTTTGGGTTACTCTGAATGACCTTGTTTGCTGTCCCCAGCTTGCTCATTCTTCAGTAAATCTTTGCATGAATTCTAGATTCTAAATGTGGGGTACCAACTTTCCCAACATTCTAAGCTCTCTCATTTGATATCTTCAAATGCTATTTTACCTAAATACAGGAAAGAACAAATGCAAAAAGGTAATAAACAGTGGACCTGATTTACAGGCCTAGGTGGGAAGGTTTCAAATCCTCTCACTACCCAGAGGCTTACAGTATTGCTACCTCACTCAAACCAGCTAACCAGAAAATATGAAATGCCTTAGTTAGGGCCTTTGGATGTATATACACATGAGTGTACACATGCATGCAGCCATACACACATTGTTTACATATATGTGTGCATGTGCACACGTATATATGCATGTATTATATGTGTATGTACTTAGTTATTTGCATGTTGTCGACTCCATTAGAATGTGAATTCTATGAGGGTAGCTGTAGTAAAGGCTTTAAGTGTGATCTCAGTTCCAACTCAACAGCCAATCAAAGGGTCCTCTTCTGCATTTGGTAAACAGATCAGAAAGAGTACCTGAAGAGGTAACCCAAAGAGGGTTAGGCCTGCCCGAGACCCCAAAATACCAACATGCAGGGTCCTGCGGAAAGAATTCCACTCAAGTCTTCTCAGCCAAAGAAAAAGTAAAGTTTATTGAAAGTTCAGGATCTCCATATGGGGTAGACTCTTAAGGAGCCAGTGTATGCTAAGCTATTCTATGGCGCTATCACAGAGCAAGTCTGTGCTAGGCCATTTCACAGAGCTCTCACCCAGATGGAGGGAAGATGGGGTCTTACATACAGAGGAATCTAGGGATGGTTCAGAGGAGGAGCCTGGGGAGGGTCTTTAGCAGGAGGTCAGACTCCAGTAATGAGTTTTGGAAGGGACTTCAGGTGGAGTTACTGAGGTCAATGCAAGAGTGGATTGATATTTTGATAGACTCCAGGGTGGGAAGCAGATGGACAATGGAGGGCCAGGCTAGTAACAGAGGATTGGGCCCAGCCACAATGAAATACTCACATCTGCAAATGCCTCATGAAGGAGGAAGACTCAATCAGACCTCAAGGGGTTTCCCAGAGTATGTACCTCAAAGATTCAAGGAGAGCTCAAAAGGGGGGGGGGTGTCACAGAGCCTACACCTCATCAGTACCTGCATAGGCTTAAGTCCCATTTGAATATCACAAATGCTCCAAAGAAGTTGGCTCTTTGGCCAGTCCCCTCAGTATATTGAAGCCAATTCTTTGCCCATTATACTACACTGTCTCTCATTTTGCACATATTTTTAAGTTCTCTGTATAAATTATTCCTTTAGTGCTCTCCCCTCCCAGCCATATCTAAACTCCCTGAGGGCAGAGATGATTAAATTTTGGTCTCTGAATTCCTTTTGTCTAGTCCAGTCAATAGTCCAATTGACAAATTCTTATCAAATTGAACTAAATTATAGAAATTAGAGATAAAATTTTCCTTCTTTAATTAAAGGGTTCATGCAGCAGAGATTATATAGAAACAGTATCTTATTTTCTCAAGGAGATGATTTAGCAAACCCATACATCAACATTTTTATACATGGAGACCTTCCATGATAAACAATGCAGAAGTTTATATATATGTATATATTTATGACTGGAGGAGAGAGTGAGGCACATACATACACCCCTCTTTACAATCAGCACAGAATACCAACCATTTTTTTTTCCTAGGAGACATGGAAAATTGGCAAGTGGTGCCAGCAAGCATCTACATGACATACCAATTAGGCTCCTACAGTAGGACAGGAAGTGAAGAAGGATCTTGGAGCAAGTTGAAAGTGTCAGGGGGAATTGAAGCAATCAGAATGCAATTATCTAATGTGAGACCTTGCCCAGGCCCTGGGGTGAAATACTTCTTTGTTCCAAAAGTACTGGAGGGTCTGGAATGACAATGGATTTGGCCTTTTATTCCCAGGTTTTGTTTGAAATGTAGCAAACCCTGTAGCCTGAAGCCCTAAATGCCATCTGTGGGCAATAGGCTTGTTTAATTCCAAGCAAAGAATGCCACTGGGTAATTACTGATACCAGTGACAATGTTGGCTTCCTGAGGATTTTTAATTAAGTGTTGAACTCATACTTCAATGACTGCATGCATCTAAGGACTTATTGATGTGTTTCCATATGCAGATCTCAACCCATCCAAAAACCACTATACCATGTACTATACCTTTTGACTTCACAATATCACTCATTAGTAGGTATTCCTTGACTTAAAGATGTAAAGGAGAGAGAGAAATGAATCATATTTGCAAAAACACTTACGTTTACTTTTACAATTATGCATTTTCTAATTAACTGGCCCCTTCCTATAGCAAGGCAATCATTTTATTCTTTTCCAATTTATTCACTGTCCCATTTACAACAATGACCATTCTAAAAATCTCTCCTTCTTCTTATTGCTGTTCATTATTTCTTCTTGAAGAGGACCAATGACACCGGGAGGGTGATGTCTTGACTCGCAAGTAAATTGGATTTGAGTGAGCAGGGCTGTGCAGAGTCATCAGGCTCATTCTCTCCCACAGTCATTGGAGTTCAGTGGCAAGATATAGATCAGGACAACTGGTGATGACCCTATGCAGTGGGAGAACTCAGTATTTTTAAGCTAAATTCTTTACTTAAGATTTCCATGCTACTGCTGTCACATATCTTCATACTTGAGGACCTTGATTCATGTTTCACTAAAAAAAAAATGAGGCCATTTGAAAAGAACTTTCTTCTCTTTTACTCCACCTCAAATATCTTCTCAACTCTCTCTTCTTTCATTCCTCTAGCAGATGAAGAGGTAGCCCTTCTCCTTTCCAAGCCAATCCCTTGGCATGAACACCTAGTCTCATCCTTTTCTGCCTTCTCAGCAGATTGTCATCATGCTCTAGGTTATATCCTCAGTCTCTCCCTATCTATTGGTTTCATCCATGACAAACAGTTATTTCTTGCGGATCCTAAAAAAACAAAAAACCAAAAGCCTTCAGGTTATTTGACAATATCTCCACTTTCTTGCCTCTTACTCTCTTATAAACCCCCTACAATCTGCTTTTTTTCATTATTCAACTGAAAATGTTCTCCCCAAACTTACTAAGGAACTCACCATTCTCAATCCCCATGCTTCTTGACCTCTCTGAAGCTTTGGTGCCATCCCTAACTCTCTTCTGCCAGATGATCTTTCCTCTTTATTCATTCTATTATGACCCATCTGACAACTCCTTTAAATCTTCTTTGCTGGATCTTTTGCCATGTCATTCTTCATGTAACTCCCTCAAGACTTTGTCCCAGTCTTCCTTCTCCCTCTTTATTCCATATCCAAGGCTCTTAAAGTGTGTGAGTGTGTGTGTGTGTGTGTGTGTGTGTGTGTGCATGTGCAATGACCCCTTTGGTAGTCCAAAGAAGTTTATGGATCTATTTTTAGAATAATGCTTTAAATGATGAAATAAGTTATATAGAATTGCAAAAGAAACAATTGATTGAAATGTTGTAATTTTTCACAATTTCATCCATTGAAGTTTGAGAACTTCTGCTCTAGTCCATCTCATTTGGTGATCCCATCAATTTTCCTGAGTTTAATTACCACCTCAATGCATATGATTCACATCTTTATATGTACTGCTATGGTCTCTCTCCGGAACTGCAGTTTGTCATTACTCAATGAGTCAATAAACCTTTATTAAATGCCTAATAGGTGCCAAGAATCAAAGATACAGAGAAAAGCAAAAAAAAAATCCTGTTCTCTTGGAGCTCACAGTTAAGTGGAAACACCATGCAAATCAGTATATTCAAACAAGACACATGCAATTTAAATTACTGGCAATCTCAGAGAGAAGGCATAAAGATTGAGGACTGGGAAAAGTTTAATGTAGAATCTAGGAGACTGAATATGAGAAGAAAAAGCAGTCTCAGGAATGGGGAATAACCAGACAAAATTCTCACTCTAAAGATGGAGTGTCTTATGTAAGAGACAATGAGGAGGATAGTGTCACTGGATCAGAGCATAAGAAGGCAGAAAGGGGTCACATTATGGAAAGATTTGAAAGGCAAAGGCAAATAGAGCATTTTTCTATTTGATCCTGAAAGTAATAGGAAACCACTGACATTCATTGAATCGGGGAGGGGGTTAGAGCTTCATTTTAGGAAGATCAACTTGACAGCTAAGCAGTGGATAGATTGCAATGCAGAGAGACTTGGGTCAGTTAAAACAACCAGTGGGCTATTGTAATAATCTAGGTATGACATGATGAGGACCCAGGGTGTCACAGGAGAGAAGGGCTTGCATGAGAGAGATGCTGAAAGGCTGAAACAATAATACTTGTTTGGTGACTGGATAGAGAGGGGGGTAAGAGAATGAGGAGGCAAGGATGATAACTAGGTGTTGAGCCAGGATGACTTATAGGATAGTGGTAACTGTGATGCTAAAAGAGAAGTTAAGAAAATGAGAAGGTGTCTTTTGAAAAAAATTGAATTCAATTTTGGACATGGTTGAGTTTATGATATGTATGGGACACCCAGTGTGAAATGTCTAAAAGGAAATTGGAGATGAGAACTGGAGGTCAGGAGAAATGTCAGGACTGAACCAGTAGATCTGAGAATTTTCTGCAAAGAGATGATAATTGACACAAGAGCCATTGATGAAATCAGCTGACAAAGTAGTACAGAGAGAGAAGGAATGAGAGTCTAGGACAGATCTGTAGAGGGAATCCCACTATGAAAAAACATGATGTGGATGAAGGTCCATGGAAGGAGGAGGAGCCCTACCATGGGACAGCATCCTCTCTGAAACCTAGAATAACTGGCACTGTTCTAGAAACTAGGCATAATGGAAAAGTGGAAGCCAATGGGCAAGTCATACTAGGCAGTAGTAGAAAGTGCCCAAAGAGGAAATCCTAGAATGGATACCTTGGGGACTTTGATTTCACGAAGAATTCAGAAAGACTGGATAATTATAGAGATCAAGAGTCAGAGAGGTCTGGAGGTTTAGAGTAGGAAAGAAAAGAAGAGGAATAATGGAGAGAGAGAAAAATCCTTTTTGGAAAGGGGAACAAAAAAATTAAATGTAAAAACTAAGGGATGAGACTAAGGAAGAGGAGAGGAGGGTGGAATATCAAATGAGAAGAGGGGATAAGGAAGGAAGGGAAGAGGGTCATAAAGAACAGATCTGACTTTAAAAAGAATAAAGAAAAATAATTGAAGGAACATGATACTGTGATTACACCAAAAGCAGGAGCTTGAAAATGAAAAGCTTCTGAAGAGAGAATTAAACATCTAGGATAAAAAGGGAAATAGTCAAATGGGGAAAATTTTGTATGATATTTCTCTGAAAAAAAGATCTAGAATCCAAAATACATAAAGACTGACAGTCATACCCCAATAGACAAATGGCCAAAAGATATGAGCAAGAAGTTTTGAAAAGAAGAAAAGTACTCACAACCACAGAGAGAAAAAGTGCTCTAAATCACTAATAATATGAGAAATAAACATTTTTTAAATGGAGGTTTTAACCTTACATCCTGAAAATTGACCTAAAAAATTACAAACAATGGCAACAGTCAATGTTGGAGGGGATTGTGGAAAAATAGACATGCTAAAACATTGTTGGTGGACCTGCCAAATGCCACAACTATTTTGTAAAATAATTTGGAATTATTCAAATGAAGTGGCAAAAAAGTACATATACATCTTGAAACAGAAATTCTTTTACTAGGCTTATACCCCAAGGAAGATATTAAAAAGGGGAAAAAGTCCTCATATATACCAAAATCTTTGTAACAGCAATTTTTGTGAGAACTCAAAACTGGAAGCAAAGTAGATGCCCATCAATTTGGGAATGGCTATACAAATTGTAGGACATGTATGTAATGAAATAGTACTGTATACACCTCCATCTGGTCAACCATCCTCTGAAGTCAGGAGCTTCTGCATCTTGAACTAACAAGCTAGCTACCAAGGCTAGAAACCTTCTTGGGCTTTTGTCCCCAGTGCTCAGGGAAAGAAAGAAGCACAAAGCAGATGAATCATCTAGGGATTTAAGATCCAATCTTGGCCTCATACAGGGAAATATATGCTCTTACTGTCATGCTTTTTGTAGTCACCATGGCTGTGGGGGTAAAAATTGGAGCAGGAAGAAATTCTGACTTTGTTGGTTGGGTATGTGAGTACCAAGTGGCATGATATAGTAATAAAAAGTCAGAAAATGGAAGAGCACGAAGTCAGTTCTATTTAGGAACACTGAATAGGTGGTTCATATAGGCTCAGTGGCCTATTTTCTTAGGCATGATTCCCCTCACCATCATGGGGACCAAATGGGACCAAAAAGGGATTGTTGCAATTCCCCCAAACAAAAATTCTTTATTATTGAGCCAGAACAAATGTCTCCCTGGAAATGGTCCAGGCAAAACACCAAGTCTGGCAGATTAGGGACTGGATTGATTACTCTAGTTTCACATGTATAGTAATGGATGAGATTTATTGGTTACATAACAGTTTTCTACTATGTAGATATGATATTAGTAACTCAATTTATGTTAGAGATTTATTATTTACAATTTTCTTCTCAAACACCATGCTTACACTGAGGATCATAGGTTTACATATTTACAACAGGAAAAGATATTTTAAAAATTAGTCCAGTTCCTTCCCTTTAAAAAGGATAAAAATGAGGTCCAGAGAAGTTGTGACTTGAAGGTCACAAAAATTGTAAAGAAAAAAAACAACTCGATTTCAATAGGACTTACTTGAATTGATTTGAACCGACAGTGAATTTTGAGGTCTGTGGAGAGGACGTATAAAATACCAGAGTAGATGTTCAATGCAAGTATCTCTCTTCCTCATTTTTTTTCTTTTTTTGGAGGGGGGAAGGTAGGGCAATTGAGATTAAGTGACTTTCCCGGGGTCACATGGCTAGTTTTTGTATTTAGTGTCTGAGGCTGGATTTGAACTCAGGTCTTCCTGACTCCAGGGTCAGTACTCTATTCACTGCACCACCTAGCTGCCCATCTCTTCCATTTTATAAAGGAATTATGTACCAGTTATAGAATAACCAAAGGAAAATCCATAATTCACAGAATAAGAATACCAAAACGCCACATAAGGTTAAAAAAAATCATGAAATAACACTGAAGAACCTATGTACTTAGAACACAAGTAATTTCATGTTTGTGATTCTATGTTGAGCTGTTGTTATCCAAATTCTTGTCTTCCTTGGCAGTAACTCTGATGACTTGATAAGAGGGGTCAGGCACCAATTCTGCCAACACATATAAGGAGAAGCCTGAGGAGATGGGAGGTAAAATGGGGGAAAACAGAGTATACAAGAAGTGTAGTACTAAGTGACAGACTGGCTGTAAGGGAAAGGGCTTTGGGTCTAGGAAAAAGGGGAGCGAAAGAGCAAGGCCAGCTCTTTAACCAAAGTTTACTTTGTCAGGGACCCAGAGTTAGCTCCTCTAAACCTCCAAATATGAGAGAACAAGGATTCAGTTTTGCGGTAACTGGAGGAGAGAGATGTTTGCATTGATGGAATAGTAGACACAGGAGAGGTGAAAGATTTTGTGGGGAAATGAGATAAGGGACTAAGAATACTGGAGGAAGTCTGAAAGATCAAAAAAAAATAAACCAACAAGGGAGAGAGCTTCAGAAATCAAACCAAAAATACTAACTCATAACCAAATGAATTCATAAAGGTTGTAAAGAAGAATATATTGTAAGGGATTAAAAAAAATCAGAAATACCAGAGCATAACACACTCGGTATTTGTAATGGTAATCAATTTGTTGGATATTTAGAGCTAAGTGGATAGGATACTTAGGGCTAAGTAGATCAGATACTTAGGGCTAAGCAGATCAGATACTTAGGGCTAAGTAGCACCTAGTAACTTAGGGCTAAGTATAGAACTCTGTCCATTGGTGAAAAGATGTGAACTCCCCTGTTGACTTGGAAGAAGGCTTTTGGCTGAGACACTCCCCTGTTGACCTGGGAGAAGGCCAGTCCTTATAAGGAATAATTTTATAGAGTCAAGACAGATTTTGGATTTGGCTCCTCCATGAAGCTGACTGAAGACATGAACAGGATGGGACTTTGTTTGTTGGTGGTCTGGCTGATCCTTGAGTTCCAGGCAAGAGA
>JAQQSW010021449.1:0-10656 GCA_028646575.1 Pseudocheirus occidentalis
AGAGAGAGAGAGAGAGAGAGACAGAGACAGAGACAGAGACAGAGACAGAGAGAGAAAGAGAGAAGAAAAGGATTGCCTCATGGCTCAAGGCTCTAGGCTCAGATGTATCTCTATGTTTGCTAGGGATTCCTTACTTAAGATTGTTCTGTCAAGATGTCCAGGGAAGAAATGGAAGCACAAGTATAGGATTAACATTCTGTAGTGACTAGAACACTTGATTTGGAGTCTGGAGGACCTGGGTTCACATCCTGCCTCAGATACTATAATAACTGTGTGTTCTGGGGCAAATCATTCAACTTTACTGAGGATAAATGTCTTCATCTGTGAAATGTTGCATATGATTACCTTTAAGATGGTCTTTTTCTACTCTAAATCTGCACTTCTACATAGCTTCCTTTCCTTGTACCATATTTAGTGGAAGGAGTGGCATGAGGAAAACTAAGATTATTTATTTTGTCTTGCAATCCCACTGAAAGCTCTTCACAAGCATTGACCTTGTCTTTTCCTTTTCTATCTTTTGCACAGCACAGGAAGAGGCACACAGTAGGCACTCAATAATCTGACTTTATCTCAATTCTGAGAATCCTTGGGGTCAATTCCAGGAAATATTTGGATCTCCTCTGCACCTCTAGATTCTGAATTTTAGCTGACAGAAAAGAGGTGCTTCATCTGAACTTGAAGATATTTGACCGCAATCTTAGTCTCTGGAGATTTCACAGAGATAGAGAATTAACGACCCAGCTCTGCCTCATTTCTATAAAAGGCAGGGAACCTTAACCAAACAGGCCCAAAGAGCAGGGCTCATAAGTTTCATCAAAGAAGGAATGAGGTGAGAGAAGGGAAATAAGTTACTGAACTTAAAATCTGTTAGCCTCTGGTTTCAGTGGGGGATAAAATCTCATCCAATCTAAGGGCACAATGATGTAGACTTTCAGGGTCTTAAAGGTGACACTTTCCTAAGGCATCAGGGGAAGAAGTGGTCTTTACTGGATGGGAGTTAGCAGTAGTTTCACTTTTCAAAGAAAGGGCAACTTGCCCAAGCAAAAAGAAGGATAGAAATATAAATATGTGAAATCTATCTGCTTCCAGAGGCCAAGCAGTTAGAAAGCCCCATAACCAGGCCCTATAGATAAAATTGTGAAGGCAGAGAGGTTTATCTTCAGCAGCCCCAGCTGCCCTTTTCAGAATGCTTTTCTGTCCTTTCTGTGGCCCTACTACCAATAATCCAGAGCTGCTGCTATGGGCCAATGTTCTCGTATTGCAAATATGATTAAATACACAACTTTATAGAGTTATAGATTGGCAGAACTGCAAGGTACCTTAGATATCATTTTAGTCATTTTGCAGATGTGGTAACTGAGGGGCAGAGAAAGGAAGTCACTTGCTCAGGCTAACACAGATTGTCAATGTCAAAGCCAGAACTAGAGACCATTTCTGATTGTGGTCCTGGTTCTTTTCACAACACTCTGCTCAATCATAGCAGCAGCAGCAGCAATAACACTGAGTACCTATTGTATAATCAGCCCTGTGCTATATACTGGGATATCACTTCCACATTGTGGGGTGCACAGTGCCCCTGCCATCTGGAAAATCCACACAAAAGTTTTTTGGCCCTTCCTTCATACCAGAGAAGTCTGATTTTTTTCTTTTCCTTTTACAGTACTTTATTGTAAAATTTGGGTTAAATATTTGGTCATAGGCTCTACCTTATCTGCTGACCTTCATGTGTTGGCTTCCAGAAAACTCCCAAAGTATTCCCATTTAATTTATGCCGACCCACAATATATGGAAGCTGACATGGAGAAAGTTGCTATGTGGAAGAGATAATTGTACCTAGATCCTTTTCTAGAAGTACTTATAGTTAAATTAGGGAGACAACTGATAGACCTCTATAAAGCTAAATAAACACCAGTTAGGGGTGGTTAGGTGGCACAGTGAATAGAGCACCGGCCCTGGAGTCAGGAGGACCTGAGTTCAAATCCGGCCTCAGACACTTAACACAAAAACTAGCCGTGTGACCTTGGGCAAGTCACTTAATCCCAACTGCCCTCTAAAAAGCAAAAAAAAAATGCTTTAAATAAACACTAGTTGAGGACAGCTAAAAACAATAACATAAGAGATCTGTAGTAAGGCAGTTCAGAACATAGAGAAATCATTGTTTTGGAGGTGACAAAGAAAGGTTAAAGAGGAATCTGGAATATGTTAACTCCAAGAAATGTATTTTAACTGGTAGAATTTCAGGTCATCTGGGTGGTAGTAGGGAAGATAGCTATGAAAAAAGAGCTAAAAGAAGTTCCCCTTCCCCTGCCACAAACCCCCAACAGTGAGAAGGAATAAATCTGCTAATATTTGCATACTGGCTGATCCATTCTCACCAAAAATGATGGAGGAACTATAACTATTTAATGGTGAATTTTTATTCTTTAATGGAGGCCTTCTCTGTTTCTTTGTCATATATCTTCTTTATTTCACCCTGCAAATGCAAGACATGGAAATACAATGAAGTATTGAACAAAGGCCCTGAGTAATGTTAACCTTTTTACTGTATCAACAAGTATGCTTTAAAGTGTGTATATTCCAACAATATCCTGTTTACAAGAGAAACACTTGCCACAGAAAGATACACACATAGAGTTAAAATTAGGGAGTAGAGTAGAATCTATTATGCTTCAGCTGAAGTAAAAAAGTCAGTAGTAATCATAGTCTCAAACAAGGCAAAAGCAAAAATTGACTTAATTAAGAGATAATCAGGGAAACAACATTTTGCTAAAAGTATAATATATAACAAAGTAATATGAAAATTTTATAGCAAGTTTCTCTGATAAAGGCCTCATTCCTCAAATATATAGGAAACTGAGTCAAATTTATAAAAATAAGAGTTATACCCCAATTGACAAGTGGTCAAAGGTATGAACAGTAGCTTTCAGAAGAAGAAATCAAAACTATTTGTAGTCGCATGGAAAAATGTTCCAAATCACTATTGATTAGAGAAATACAAATTAGAAACAGCTCTAAGATGCTACCTTATACCTACCAAAAATGACAAATGGAGAAGGAAGGGGAAGAGGGAAAATCGGTACACTAATGAATTATTGGCAGAGTTGTGAGCCATTCTGGAGAACAATGTGGAACTATGTTCAAGGGGTTATAAAGACAGTGCATACTCTTTCACCCAGCAATACCACTATTAGGTGTGTATCCCAAAGAGATACAAAGAAAAATGCAAAGGACCTACACGTATAAAATATTTATTGCAGCTGTTTTTGTGATGGCAAAGAATTGGAAATCGAAGGGATGCCCATCAATTGACGATTGACTGAACAAGTTGTGGCATATTATTGTGATGGAATACTATTGTATTATAAGAAATGATGAAGGGAATGGTTTCAGAAAAGCGTGGAAGACCTATATGAATTAATGCAGAATGAAGTGAGCTGAACTAGGAGATAATTCTACACACTAACAGCAATATTGTAATGATGAACAACTGTGAAAGATATAGCTACTCTGATTACACATTGATCAAAGATAATTCTGAAGCACTCTTGATGAAAAATGCTATTCATTTCCAGAGAGAGAACTGAAGAATTCTGCAAATTGAAATATATTTTCTCACTTTCTTAAATTTTTTTTTGCTTTTTAAAAATTATGACAGTGTTTTGCATGATTTTACATGTATAATTGATATTGTATTGCTTGCCTTCTTAGTGAGGAGGGGATGGGCTAGAGCAGTGGTTCTCAACCTGTGGGTCGCGACCCCTTTGGGGGTCAAACAACACTGTCACAGGGGTTGCCTAAGACCATGGGAAAACATATTTCCCATGGTCTTAGGAACCAAGACACTGCTCCTCTATCTGTTTCCATGTGGGTCTGCCCACATATGAGTATTAAAGGGTCAACGATTTAGGAAGGTTGAGAACCACTGGGCTATAGGGAAGGAGGGAATTTGGAACTCAAAATTAAAAAATTATAACAATAAAATTAATATTAATAAAATCATAAAATTTAATAATAAACACAAATAATTAAAACATTATTAATTTTTAAAAATAGAAAGTTTGGATATTGGTTTGGGAGAGTTAAGAGTTAAGTCAGGTACTTGGACTATGGAGAAATTTACCTTGTTTTTTATTTCTTCATTTTGTTTTTACCATCTGCTTGTTTATAAAACATGAGAGAAACCTTCATGCCTAGGGCTTTCTAATCTAAATGAGTAATGGGTATATAGATTGACAATACCTCCTATAGGGCTATGAGATGATATTCCAGTCACTGTTAGAAGGAGGTAAAGTCTAAAGTAAGACAGAAATGGTGAGGCAGATGACAGTTTCAAAAAAGCAGGCTTTCTAAATTATAAAATCCTAAAGGTGGGACCTTTGAGTACCATCCTATAGAATGATCCAGATAATGGTACTTGCATGGTCTCTAGCAGTTGATGTGAGATGTTTTACAGGGCCGTACAAGAATCCATCTCTCATTTGAAAGTGCTTGAGAGGTTGAATTACCTATGTTCTAAGCACTTGCTTTTCATTCAGGACTGGTAGCCTGTACCTTCATTCTTTGATAAATCTCACTGGGATATGTAAATTCATTTGTAACCCATGTTTTCATTTCTCTGCTGTGTTGGCAGACATAACACATAGGCTGTGGTTTAGAGTGCATTTACTACAAAATTTCAGATTGGATGGTAGAGACAGATTGTTTCTCTTCTGAAATACAATTACCTGAAGCGTCAGAATCGGTGAATAAATATTTAGATACTTCCTTCGGGCTCTAAGAATAAGGAAAGACAAGAAAGCTGCCTGCTCATGACTAGTTTCTTTCTGACCAGTATGGAAGTTCTTGCCTCCTTCGCTAGCGGTCTGAATTCTCCAGCTTTACCTTCAGAAACACTGCAGGGCAAATAAAGACCAGAATACCCCTGAAATCCTTATGATGTGTGTGGGGGGCTCCTTGTCTCATTAGCCCTGAACTTTCCAGTTTGGAAGTCCATTTGGGTTCCAGTCCTGCCTTACATCCTTTCTTTTTGTGTGACTCTGGGCAAGTCACTTAAATTCTCAGTGCTCTAGGCAAAGCCTAAAAGTTTCAGGTAGCAACCTGCATTAGAAGAGGGACTTTCCTCTCTCAGGAGCTCCCTCTACTCATGAAATAATAGGTCCACTCCCTGTCCCTATCCATATTTTCTGTCTGACCTCAGCATCTTCAGGTCTCCCTTCATAGTTCATTTTTTCCGTCTTCTTTAAAAAAAGAACTTTTTTTTTAAAGCAGAAGTATTCCATAAGCCCTTCCATAACCTCTGTACTTTGTGTTACTTAATATATTTATTTATTTATATAAATCTCCCTTGTGTGTGCAGGTGGGGTGATGGGGTGATGGAGAGAGTGCTGAGCCTCGTGTCAGGAAGACCTGACTTCAAATCCAGCTTCAGACCTTCACTAGCTGTGTTTTCTCAAAATGAGGATAACAATAGCACCTTCCTCCCAGGTTTATTGTTGAGAATCAAATGAGATAATAGTTGTAATGCATCTGGTATATAACTCAGTTGTTTTTTTCAATCGTATCTGACTCTTTGTGAGCCCATTTGGGATTTTCTTGGCAAAAATACTGAAGGGGTTTGCCATTTCCTCTTCTAGTTCATTTTCAGATGAGGAAATTGCAGCAAAGAGGGTTAAGTGACTTACCCAGGGTCACACAGTGTGTGTCTGGGGTCAGATTTTAATTCTTTCGACTCCTGGCCTGGCCCCATAGCCACTTCACCACCTAGTTGCCCCACCCTGGGGGTATATAATAGACATTGAATAAATGCTTGTTCCCATTCCTGGAAGTGAAGTATAAGTATCTTGAACACAGAGAATGCCTTTTTTTTGGTCTTTCTATCCTCTGAGACTAGCACAATGCTTGGCATAAAAGTAAATCCTTGAAAAATATTCTTGAACGTAATGGAATTGCAATTGTGCACTGGAGATACAAAGGAAAAAGAAAATATAGCCTCTACTTTAAAGGGTATTCCCTTCTTTTGATGGATACAATATGGAAATGGTTAAGTGAATACAAGTAATTTCCAAAGCTATACTCTTGAGTTTTAGGGGAATTAAGAAAGGCTTACCCTAGGAGACAGTACCTAAGTTGAGCTCATTCAAGGTACGATAACAAGAACTTTTGAGTTTTGCTTTCTGCATCTCCCCACTCCCTCCCCTTCCCTGCCCTGCTTCAGACTATTCCATTGCATCCCACCACCTGGCTCAGGAGTGGGCAAACGGTAGGCCTTGAGGAAATTCATGTGGGTTGAGCGATTATTCTTTAACAAATATGCCCAAAGCAGTCTCAGTTTTCCAAGTCAGACCCCGTTTAAACAATCTTACTTGTGGACATCAAGGTTTCCCCCAAATGCATTTTATTTATGAAGCACCAGTCTGAGAGGTGACTTGGCAAACACGGTTTCCTCCATTGTCCCCAAAGCCTAACAAAGCCAGGTGTTGACAATTCATTGTCAGGCAGCAAATCTGAGCCCTGGGAGGTTAAGTGATTTGCCAGAAGTCGGGGCCCTGTTGTTTCTCTTCATTACTTTACCATTTTCTTCTATTAAATATTGCCCTTTCCTGTCAAAAATGAAACATGTATCCACATGAGTCTCTCATTTAGAAGCAGACCTAATTTAGAACATTTTAAAGTGGAAATGCAGAAAGGGGAAATGTCCGTTCCTCTACTCTCCCAAGAGCAAAGAAAGGGCAATGTGTGTTTACCTCAATTTTTTTCCTTTATCTTTTTTTTCCCTTTATCTTCGAAAAACAAATAAGACATGCTTCAGAGAAAACAGCTTCTACACTTCAGCAATGTTATCAGATGGCCTGCCAGTCACCAAGGTGTCCATATAACAGCATTTTCACAAGTCCTTGTAGGGACTCAATTCTCCACAACCAGAGGTGTTGAATGGGGCATGGTCGTAAATAAAACTGGACTTCTGAGCGGAGGTCAAACATTTCAGTTGATAAAGGCATAAGTGGTAGTAGACCCAAGATAATGCTGATACTTTTTATTCTCTCCAAATAAATAAATAAATAAATATAACCCTTGGTCTAGTACCCTAAGCCTAAACTTCCAAAGATGAAGTTCGATCTTGTGGGCCACTCCAAAATTCACTTTTGTTTTGACTTGTATTGCTTTGAAGGAAAAGGCTTGTTCTTTTGTTCCGTCATAGAATGACACCATAGTCACTTTTGACACTCTTCCAGCTTCATGGTTTCATGTGATATCTTCTTTTCTTTCTAAGAAGTCACTGCCTTTCTCCTATTTGCCCACCTTTATGTCTTTAATTTCTTTCTCTTGTCTTATTGCAGTTGTTAGTGTTTACTAAATCATATCAAATAATAGTGAGGAACATAGGCATTCATGCTTCACTTCTGTATTTATGGAAAAAGATTCTAGTGTATCCCCATTGCATTTGAGGCTTGCTTTTATTGTTCAATAGATGCTTTTTGTGATATAAAAATGCCTATGTCTATACTTTGTGGGGATTTTAGCATAAAAGAGTGTTATACTTTGTCAAAGTTTTTTTTTTTGCATCTGTTGAGATGATTATGTGGTTTTGGATGTTTTAGCTTTTAATATCATTGATAATATTGATTGTTTTCTTGATGTTGAACCGTCCTTGCATCCCTGGTATAAATTCCTCTTGGTCATAGCAAATGATTTCTTGAATAAATCACTATAGTCTTGTTGGGGTTCAGGGTTGGGAGAACTGGTTCAGATTTTTGAAAGAATTCAATCAGACCTTCTTTTTAGCCAAAGGGAGCTTTATTAATGCAAAAGCATGAGGGCCTAAGACTTATCAAGGAGCCAAACAAAGGCAATGATATAGGACAAGGGTGAGACTTATATAGCCAGAAAGCTATACAGCCCATAGGATGGTGATATAAGTTTTTTTTTTTTGTAGGGTTTCTAAAGGGGGTTGAAGCTTTAGGGACAAGATAAATCTTGCAAGATGAATGACCCAAGATAAGGGGGGGCAAGGGAATCTTTATGAAAGGATGGGAGGAAACAAGGAATTTTAGGATAAGGTGAAGTTTTGTGATATTTCAAGATAAGGGGGAGACTTTAGAATGCCAGGGAATGAACAACTCAACCTTTAGGGCACCTCTGTATTTTAGGGTGCCTCTAGAGGATAAATCAGTGAAAGGGCAACTCAAGCTCTGGAGCACCTTTGTATCCACATCAGTCTGTTTGTAGGATTTTGTTTACAATTTTTCAGTCACTGTTCATTCATTATACTGGCCTATAGTTTTCTTTTTATGTTTTTCCCCCCTGGTTTAGGTTTTAAGACTACATTTATAGTCTCATAAAATGATTTAGTTAGGGTGCTTTCTCAGTTTTTGAGAATAATTCATGAAGAATGAGTACTTACAGTTCTCTAAAAGTTTGATAGAATTCTCTTGTGATTTCATCAGGACTAGGAGTTTTTTCTTTGATAGTTCCTTTAGATCTATTTCCTTTCATGAAATTGTATTATTTAATATGTCCATTTGGTCTTCTGATAGTTTGAGCATTGTATATTTTTGAAGGTACTCCTTTATTTGTATGTGTGTGTGTGTTCTCAGTTTAGATAGCATGCTACTATATATAATCTATTCTGATTATTCTTTTTACTTTTTCTGGTTTTGCTGTGATTTTACCTTCTTATTCTTATTATTGTTTGGAATTTCTGTTTGTTTTTTTTTTTGCTCAGATTAGTTAAGGGTTTATCAATTTTTCCTTTCATTCTTTTCCTCTGACTCCTGATTCCCTCCTTCCATTTGTTATATATTTCCCTTTGGGGTTTTGCTTCTTAGTTCTTTTTTCTTGCCTTTCTCTCTACTTTTATGTGGTTTTAGAATTTTTCTCCCTTTTTTCATTCTTGGTTAGTCAACTAGATTCTCCCTTTTTTTCCCCCTCCCATTCATCTTAGCTTGATGATTCATTTTTTAAAACTTAAAAGAATTTTTAATGGATTTTCCCTTAATTTTTAAAATGTATTTTTACATTTAATTTTAATTTTATATTTTATCAATTATATGTATACAAAAATGTTAACATTTTAAATTTAAATTTTTTTGAATTTTTTTTTTGAATTCCATATTCTCTCCTTGGGAAGACAAGCAATTTGATATAGATTATACATGTGTGGTCATGCAAAAATTCATTAGTTTTAAAATTTTCTTTTTGGTGCCTCTTTCCAAAAAGGTATTTCTGTCACTCTTCTCATTATCCACCCTCTTTGTCTGCTTCTAGACTCTCATGCTCTGATTCATGATTCCTATATTTATCCTGTCTCTCTCCTTTCTTTGTATTATTCCTCATGGAATCAAAGCTTCTAAAGTATCCATTCTAGGCAGTCACAGCTTTGCCCATAGATTTTCGTTTTCCATTGCGCTTAGCTCCCAGCATAAAACCAATTATTGCAGGTGTCAGCAAGAATGCTTCCTGTGGTAGAGCTCCTCCTCTACCACGTCCCTGATTATATAGACCACTTCTGATCTATACTCTTCCCTAGATGCCTTCACACTCCCCTTCCACATTTGCCTCAAAATCTCCTGCCTGCGTCCATGTTCCTCCACCTGTTAGGTGCCAGTTGCCCCCAGGTGTTCCAACCTTCACCTCCCCTCTCTTAAGGTAGGATGAGCCGACTTTCCAAGTATCAAATTCCCTTGGCCATACCCTGCACATGGTCTCGATTTATAGATCATTTTTCTTTACTCTGCTTTCCTCCTCCCTTCCACGTTAAAATGCAGTCCTACAAAGCAACATTGATTCACCTTTAGGCACAATGTAGTTTTCTTGCTATTGCTGTCCTAGGTTTTTGCCTTTATATTCATTCCTCCTACATTTCTGTTGTTTGGGGTATTCAAGAAGCAAATAATCTCTTAAGTTCTGGTTTTCTTTATAAAAATGTTTGAAATACCTCTTTATTATTGAACACCCATCTTTTTTTTCATGTATAGTTAAGCTCAGATTTGTAGGTAAATCACCCCGGGGTGCATTCTGAACTGCATTGCTCTTCAGAACACATCAGTGCATTCCTTCTTGTGTTTTCTGGATCTTGTGTTATTAAAATTTCCTTTTCTTTGTATTTAAAGGTTTTTCTCCTGATGATTTGCAGAGCTTTTGTTTCTGAATTGGATTGCTAAATTTAATGACTAAGGGATCTGTGAATTCTTTCAATTAATATTTTGTTTTCTATATTCAAAAGTTCTGGGCGGTTCTATTATTTCCTTCATTAAGATGTTGAAGGCGGGGGGGCAGAGCCAAGATGGCGGCGTAGAAGCAGCAAAGCACCGCAGCTCCCACACAAACACGCTAAAAAACTCATAAAATGGGACGCTAAACAGATTTTCAAGCTCCAAAACTCTCCACAAGACAGAAAGCACTACGGGCAGCGCAGCAGGCCGGGCTCTTCGCAGCAGTCTGGGACCGCGGCTGAAACCCCGGCCGGCTCAGGCCCTGGGGCATCGGGCGGGGAACCGGGGCTGCAGGAGAGCAGATCTGCTGCACTGGAGGCACAGTTACCACATTTATCAGGCCAGAAGAAAAAAAGGCTAAGAGAAAGGTCAGTGGATTTTGCTAACTGGGGAGGAGAAGAGCGGGTCCGGCCAAACTGCTCCCAGGGCAAGGAGGCAGCGGGAG
>JAQQSW010021450.1:0-10655 GCA_028646575.1 Pseudocheirus occidentalis
TTCCCCAGATAAGAAATTTTTCTTTTATGCTGTATCAGTCAATATCTACTTTTTAAAACTAATCAAAATACTCTAGGAATGATACTAAGGCACTATTTCAAGAACACAATTCAAAGGAAATGTTATGGTAAGTACATAGATGCTAAGTTTCCTTCCTAAAGATTAGGAGAAAATAGGCTTCTTAATAAAAGAACCTGTTACTTAAAATTTGGAAGTTAGTTGGAATTAGGAGGGAGTTAGGAAGAGCAGTGAAGTTATGTATAATAAAATTAAATAACTTGGTTTAGCTTCAGTAGAAGAGAAGGATAATTGGCTGTCAAGATACGGGAGGAAAAAAAATCCACTTTAACAAAGCAAATGTGGAGAACAAAATGTTCTATTTTGGTCTCTTTGGATAGTTTTTCTATTTGGGTAAAGTAGTTGTAATGTCTTTCTTTTTCCTTTTGTTTTCCACCAAATGAATGGGTTATACCAGTTTATTCAATTTATAACTCCTGAAAGATACTGAAGAAGATGTGAATTGGTGGTGAAGGATGGTGAGGAGAGAGTTAAAATAGGAAAGGTGAGCCAGGACAGGGTTAATTTTAGTAGTCTTTGCTTGTGTTCCTCTATTGGAGACACTCAGTAAACGTTTCCAAACTGAATGGACAACATCAACACATGAATATTCTATTAGGTAGCTAAAAGATTCTGATTCTTTGTTTCCAAGTGTTTGTTTCCCACTGTTTGGCCAGTTATGATCACTACACTTTCTTAACACTCACACAGAAAATGGACAATGTTTTACAAGTAAATATCATGAAGTTCATGGTCAAAGTCCTGGGCTCTGTCAAACAGTTTAATATCAGATACTGATATGATTTTATCAGTGGAAATGGCATTAAAAAAGATACATTACCATCTGTTTTGTTGCTGCACCCTAGGAACCGTGAGATTTTTTTCGTTTGACCTGAAGCTGAAAACTTCCTTACGGGCTGCATTCTTCATTAAAAGGTGAACTCCTGGGAGCAGAAATGGTATTACTTTTCTATTTGTATCACCAGAACTTGGGTCTGTTTACTTTTTTTCAGTCATGCCCTATGTTTTGACTCCTTTTAGGGTTTCCCATGGGAAAGAAATTTCTCCTACTCATAAGCTTTTGCAAAAATGCCCAGGTCTCTAGAAGCATGACAAAATAAGACAAATCTAGAATTCATATTCTACCCAGGGATAGGGACCTTTGGCCTCAAGGCCACGTGTGACCTTCTAGGTCCTTCCATGCAGCTTTTTGACTGAGTTCAAGTTTTACATTACAAATCCTTTTATTAAGGGCAGTTTATTCTGTGAAGTTTGGACTCAGTCAAAAAGTTGCACTTGAGGACCTGGAAGTCCACAAGGACTTTAAATATTATAAAAAGGATTTTATATTTGACTTTAACAGCAATAGGGAGCCACTCAAGTTTTGTGAGCAGGGGAGTGACATAGTCAGATCTGCGCTTAATAAAAAATTCCCTCTGACAGCACTGTAGAGTATTGATTGCAAAAGGCAGAAAGGAAGTTAGGAAGCCATCGCAGTAGCCTGCGTGAAGGGATAAGGGTGAGTTGGTCAATAAGCTTTTTTTAAACACCTACCATGTGCTAAGTGCTAGGGATACAAAGGCAAAACTTGGGTGGTGTCTGTGTGAGTAGGGAAATTTGTGTTAAATCTGAGGTAAGAAATGTTGTGAAGGAGTCGGCTAGGTGGTGCAGTGAATAGAGCACTTGCTCTGGAGTCAGGAGGACCTGAGTTCAAATCCGGCCTCAGACACTTGACATACTTACTAGCCGTGTGACTTTGGGCAAGTCACTTAACCCCAATTGCCCTCTAAAAAGCAAAAAAAAAATGTTGTGAAGGGGGAAAGCAGCTGACATCCAGGGGTTAGCTGGAAGGTACTCTGTGCCTGGGACTGAGGGAAGGGTAGATGATGGGAGACGAAAGAAAGAAGATGGAGAAAAATAAGAGAAGAACAAATACAAACCTGGTTTACTTAGCAGTTTTGCTCATGATCTGTCTCATCCTTAAAGTTAGACTATCTGTTATCCTTTGAGTAGAAGCAAGAACAAAATGTTTGTGAGATAATTTCCATTTTAACTATACCTGAACTTTGGGGACCTCAGGAACTGTAGCAACAGTCTGTACAGAGTAATAAGAAACCTGTTTTGAAATGAGAAATGAAAGTTAACAGGGAAATGAGGGAGTTAAAAAAAAGAAGCTGCTTTGTACTTGGATATTTCAAATAAGAATGGGAGAAAACAGTCCTATCACAAGGCTTTTTTTAGGACGCAGGAGAAAGAATTCCATTTAGGAAAATTCTCAAAAGAAAAATCCTCCAGCTCTCCGCTTTGAAATTCGTGCCTCCTAATAACCCATATGCCTTTATCAAGTCCACAACAACCGGCGTATGGGAACAACAAATCTGCAGCTGTTCAAACTAAAGCTGCTCTGACCCCAGTGGAGCTTCAAACCACACAGCAAGTCTAACAATTGACAAATTCATCTCTTTTCATTTCCATCCTGTCCTATCAATTTCTGCACTGTCAGACGTGGGCTTTCTCACCTCAGTCAACCCGAATTAAATATTCCTCTTCATCCATTTAGGCATGACTGCATTTTATTATAAAAATTATTAGAGGCAGTTATTTTAATAGTAATGGAAATGGTACTGGACACTTAATGCATGCAATTAAAAAGTGTCTGCTGGAGCCAAGCTTGATAAACAACGAGCACAATGAATTAAATGGGAAAATGAACCAAGAGCCAATATTTGGTTCGATTGACGAGTATTATTAAGCATCTACATTGCCTTACCCTGTGCTAATGCAAAGGAGGACTCAAAGTGAAAAGCAAAAGAGCATATTTATATTCCACTGGGGAGAAGAAAATGTGTACATACAAGTGATCATAGAGTACATACCAGAAAAATATGAGATGTTTTCAGGATTGTGAAGCAGTATCACCTCAGAAAATCAAGAAAGCCCTCAAGCAGGAGATGACCACCTGAGCCCAGTTTTGAAAGAAGCTAATGATTCCAAGAGGCATAGGTGAGAAAGGATGCACCCCAAGTTTTGGGGATGGTCTATGCAAAGAGACAAAAGGGGAGGCAGGTCACATTTCAGCAGTAGCAAAGAAGTCTGTTTTTCTGCACCATACAGTATGCAAAGGAGAGTGTTATAAAATGGAATGTGGAAAGGTAGACTAGAGGTAGGGTAGGTTTAAATGCCAGTTAGGAGTGTATTTCTTGTCTTCTGGGTTGTGGAGAGCTACTGGGGCTTTTTGAGTAGAAGAGTAACAAAGAAAGACCAGTGCTTTGTAAATTGTAAGGATTTTTGATTTGGAGCCAGTGAGACCCTCAAAGACAATTGGTCCATGGTTATGAAGAAGCTAAAATGATTTATTAGACCTTTTTTTCTTAAAAAAAAACAGAGTATCACTACCCTTCTTTGACCAGGATGGTATGAAAGCTGTGCATAGATCATTTTTCTTCTTTTATCTTACAGATTTAGATTTACAACAAGGAGGCCCTTAGAGACCATTAAACCTAACCCCCTTCATTTTACAGAAGTAATGCGACTTTCCAAGGTCACATTAAATAACTGGCAGAGCTATGATTCAAAATAGGTCCTTTGATTCCAAATCTACCACTTTCCTGACTAAATCATGCTTTCTCAATGTGAGATCCTTTAAATAGATACAGAAGCTAATGGGGGAACTATTAAAGGAAGGTTAGACCCTTATGGTCTGAAGTCCTTTGGGTAAATAAAGAAAAGAAGGCAGATATTATGATATTCCTTACATGTCTGAGTAATGGAGGTATACCAAATTCAGAAACATCACCATTGAGCAAGCCAGGTGGCAGAGATCTCAAGACTTCATCCTTAAATCCCCCATCATAAGAACACAGAGAGATAAGACAGAAAAAATTATCTTTTTGAATTTTGCCATAGGGTGTGATATTTGTGGTCACTCTATCTGGCATGACAAAGTTTCTTATCAAAAGAGCACAGAGAGTCAGCTGAAGGAGACCCTTTTCCACTATTCCTGTTCTATGTAAGATGAATGACTTAGAAAGTGACCATTACTGATGATTCCAGGAGGGATATAGCCCCAACTCTCCTTATCACTGATCCCTGGCCTAATGATACTTGGGTTGAGTTTAAGTATATCCCAAGGGCATAAAACATGGTCAGTTAACAGAAGTCTGGGGGTTGAGAAGCACAACCCATTTCATCTCAGCTCATTTAAGAGGTCACTCCCATTTTCCTGGAACTCTGGAGAAGAGAACTAGTTTATCTGGTTTTAGACAGAATTATATCTGAGACATAATATATGCTTCATCTGGACCACTTTGGTACTTTTCTCCTTCCAAGGAGGGATAAAATACTTTGATTAGTAGAAAATAAAAGAGCCAGAAAGGAAAAGAACTAAAGAAATACTTGGAGAATAGTATACTTCTAGAAGATTTTGGGAAAAGAAAAAATGGGAAATGACCACTGTGATTGCACTAAAATCTACCAGTATTTCCCCACAACTTGAGTTATTGAGGTATACTCTTCCTCTTTTCCTCCTGTAAAAGAAATTCCTAAAAGGAGACAAAGTGGTCCTAGGACCTGATTGGTCCCACTTCCCAGAAATAGCTTCCTGGCCACCTATGGGCAGAAGAAGTCCCGCCTACTTATGGTGGGGGCTGTCTGACCCAGTGGATTTCTGAGGAACACTAGTCACTCTAGCTTTCACCATGTCCTGCCCTGATAACCCAATGAACTTCCTATGGAGACAGGGAAGGTATCCAGAGAAGCCGTGTTGCTGTTTCCTGGTTGCATGCCTTTGCTGTTACTTTCTGTTAACTGTTCAGTGACTTGTGAGTGTCTCACTTCCTCCCAACATCAAACCATTGCAAAGGAAATGAACAATAACACTGAATTACACAATTATTAACCACTCACTGAATTTGTATTTACTTGGCCACAGAAGGACATTATTAAGTCAAAAGAAAAAATTTATTTTGCAGGTATACATTTAAAAAGCTGAGGTGGTCTACATGAAGAAACAGGTCCCTATAGATGAGTGGTTCTCAACCTTCTTAATGCCGTGACCCTGCATGTGGGAAGACCTGACTGGAGACAGAGGAGCTCATGTTTCACCATCGGAAATATGTGTTTTTCCAATGGTCTTGGGCAACCCCTGTGACAAGGTCATTCGACCCCAAAGGGGTGGCAACCCGCAGATTGAGAACCGCTGCTATAGATGAAGTCAGATTATGCTTTCACCTGTGAGATAGGTAAGCACTTTCCAGCTCATGAGAAATGCTAACAGTGACTTCAGATACGTTAGATAAATAAAATATCTGCATAAGAAAGTCATTCAGTCAAGTCAACAAGCAATTAGGGAGTTGTGTGATTTGATGATCTCAAGTCAGGAAGACCGAATTCAAATTATTAGCTCATTAGTGGTGTGACCCTGGGGAAGTCATTTCAACTCAGTTTCTTCATCTATAAAATGGGGATAATAACAGCATCTACCTCCCATGATCATTGAGGCTTCAAACAAGATGACAATTGTAAAGTACATAACATAGTGCCTGGGACAAATGCTACATAAATGTTAGCTAATACTATTATTAAGCTCCTACTGTGTGCATTTACTGTGCTATACTTTGAGGAACACACAGAGCGGCTAGAGACACTATCTCTTCCTTCTAGGAGCTCACATTCTAATGGAGAAGACAATGAGTAAATAACTATGAATAGAAAAGATGTAACGGGATTAACTGGCTATGATCAACAGAAGGAAGGCACTAGGAGTTCATTTGTCCTTCAATGCTTTTCTAACTCACCACTGCCAAGTCTTCACAATCTAAATGTCACCTTCATGCATTGTTCTGCTTATTGCATTTATCACAGTGCTGATGTCACTGGAAGACTTCTCTCCAAAGGTTCCAAGGGTTCCATTCATTCTTTATGTGTTACATGGTTCTCCTCCTCCCTTTCCCAAGAAAAAGAATTAGATCATGCTGGAACAAGCCTTTTTCTTGTTGCTGCTGCTGCTGTTGCTGCTGCTGCTGCTGTTCAGTCGTGTCTGACTTTCTGTGATCCCATTTAGAGTTTTCTTAGCAAAGATACTGTAGTGGATTGCCGTTTTGTTCTCCAGCTCATTTTACAGATGAGGAAACTGAGGCAAACAGGATTAGGTGACTTGCCACGGATCACACAGCTTGTTAAGTGTCTAAGGCCAGATTTGAACTCAGGAAGATGAGTTCACAGTTACTGGGGCTTTTTGAGTAGAAGAGTAACATGAGAAAACCAGGGCTTTGTGAATTGTAAGGATTTTTGATTTGGAGCCAGTGGGACCCTTGGAATAAACCTTGGCCATCAATGACCTAGATCAACCCTCTAATTTTACTGTGGAGTTAGTGGGAGGGGAGAGCTCTGATGAAATGACTTTCCGGGTCACAAACTAATCAGTAGCCAAGCTGAGGAAAGGGCAGGATAACCTTAGCTTTGCTCCAGTGTGCCAAAATTTAAAGGGCACTCAGGGCACTGGTACTTCTTCAGCACAAAAAAACAAATGAGTTTAGTACCTAACTAGAAAAATTAGTTAAAACAGGAAGCCACCAGATGGCAAGGCTTCCTTAACTTCCCCAGGGGGTCTCTGCTCCCCAGACTGGTTTCCCTGGCCCCTGCCCCTTGCAGCCTCTCACTGGCTCATTGGACAGGCTTCACCGGTTCATTTGCAAATAGACACATAACCCAAGTTAATGTGAATCATTTTGTTCTTTAACTGGGAGTATTTTTCTACTGCGTTTTTATTTGATGTCTTTTATTTTTAACATCATAGTTCTTCTCCCTAGTATCCCTCTCCCTCCAAGACAGCCATCCTGGGTAATAAATAGTATTTTTAAAGACAAAAAAAGGAAAATAGCCCAACTGATCAATATATTGAACTTAAGTAGGAGTTTATAAAAAAAATGTCTCCTCTCAACAATATTATTTTGGTTCTTATAGCTGAATATGTCCTAAAAAATCTAGAATAATAACAATAAGGTTGGCAAAACAGATTATATACGTTACCTATTTTGATCTTGATCTGACTATAGCTCTGCAAAGTAGATTCTGTTACTATTCTCATTTTATAGATGAGGCAGATAGAGGACTTATCTCGTGCCACACAGGTAAAACATGTCTGGGGTGGGATTTGAACACAGGTTTCTCAGAACATCAAGTCTAGGCT
This sequence comes from Pseudocheirus occidentalis, assembly GCA_028646575.1. Lineage (NCBI taxonomy): Eukaryota > Metazoa > Chordata > Mammalia > Diprotodontia > Pseudocheiridae > Pseudocheirus > Pseudocheirus occidentalis. The sequence continues at coordinate 7,247 of JAQQSW010021450.1, forward strand.
GAACTATGCATCTACATAATGATCAGTTAAGGTAAAGATCAGAGCTGTTCCTAAGGAACACCGTCCCATCAAGGGGTGATCAGAGACTAAATAGCTACTAATTTGGGGCTCTCTACTCTGAAATTGGAGAAACTTGGCTGCAGAAAACTTAAAGGGGAACAGAAATTGATATGCAATTTTTTTCATTTCAACAAATATTGGGGAGAACCTTACTTTGATCCACTTTTATCAACTTTGGAAAACCAATATTTTTAGATTATTTCTGATTCTCCCCTCTAAAAATGACTCCATGCCTAACTAATTTGGAATATAGAATATAAAGAGGATAGTTGAATAGATTGATTTTACTGTTAATTATTGTCCATTATTCTATTAAAACTGAAAATGGATCAAGTAAAAATGGAAATAATTAATTAATTACAAATATCAAACACTGACATTATAGCTACCAGGGTCAAATAACTGTTCTTCTTTGCTAGGATTCTTTGGATTCTTATTGATTTCTTATTTTAGGTCTTTTACAAAAAATTTTCATTTGACTTCAGCAAAGCTTGTGATTTCTTCATTTACTTAATTGCAAAGTGATCTTCATTGATCCTCTCAGAACAAGTACTGCGGAAAATCTCTGACTATAAACATCCTTGAGTGTATAGTGAGAGTGTGGTCATGTCCCTCAGCCACAAAGGACTGAAGGCACGTTCTTTGTCTCTCACCATGGACACAGACACATTGGGTTTCACTTGAGCCACACTGACTGCCCAGACTCAGACCATCAGCCAACTAGGTCACTGAACTGCCTGTTTTTCCTCTCTTCACACATAATGCCCCACCACTCATTAAATGGTTTAAATGTGACATAGTTTGGAGACAGCCTTTCCTTGCCCCTCAACCCCTCACCCCACCAAGAAAGAAGCCAGCAGCAGCAACAAAAACAGTATTTCTTTAAGGAAATAAAATACAGTAAATCTTCAGTGGTAAACAGAGAGTGAAGGGGAATCTAAGAAGGCTTCATGATGCCTATCATTCCTGGCAGATGGATTTATGATTTTAGTGACGAATGAAAAGAAGGAAAGGAGAGGACTCAGTTAACGTTTTCTTTTTGTAATCCTGTTTAAAGGGGTACCAACTCCCAAATTCTTTCCTCCTGATATGTCCTTGAGGAAGCAATGGTACTTACACCCCTCCTCAGTGAATGGTTCTATCCAAGGTTGATGCAATGGAATGAAAATATTCTCATTCATTTATATGGGCATAATGGCATCCCCCCCGCTGCATTTTCTAGCTCAGATAGCCTGGTTTGCAGGTGAAACCCAAAGGGAGCAAGACCAAGTCCAAAGGAAAAGGAAGGAGAGAGGTGAGATCTTTCTGTTGGGATTCTTCCTCCATCAGCTCAGTGGTGTTGAATTCAAACAGAAACAGATCCCTACAGTCTACGTACTTAAAAAACCCACAAATTAACATTTTGTATGTTGCATTTTTTAAATTTTCTTCAACATTTTCCAATTACATTTTAATCTGATTCAGCTGCACGTGGGAGTTCTGCCATTTGACATTCTGCCTTTAAAAAAAAGTTATGGTTGTTATCATTCTTCAACTCATTATTAGTCCCTAGAAAATATTTTCAGCAACCAAGTAGCCAAAGATATGGCTATATCAGCAATCATGGGTTTTTCTCTCCACATCTGCCATCTTGATTCAGGTCCTCAGAATATCTCACCACGACTCTGAAAAGCTTTCTTATTTATTTGGTCTCCCAGCCCCATGTCTCTCACCTCACCCCCCATTCCAATGTGTGTTCTACACTGTTGCCAAAGTGATTTTCCTCAAGCTTAGGTCTGATTATGTCATTCCCCCTACCCAATAATCTCCAGTTGTTCCCCCAATTACCTCTAGAATCAAATTTCAACTATCTATGACATTTTTTAAATGCTTGTTTTGTTTGTTTGTTTTATTTTTATTTTTTATTTTTTGGAGGGCAATTGGGGTTAAGTGACTTGCCCAAGGTCACATGGCTAGGTTTTTTGGGGGGTGCAGAGTGTCTGAGGTCGGATTTGAACTCAGGTCCTTCTGACTCCAAGGCTGGTGCTCTATTGACTGCACCACCTAGCCACCCCTATCTATGACATTCAAAGTTCTTCACATTCTGGCCACTTTCTATCTTTCATATGTTACATCTTTCATGTCTTTGATATAATTTTATAATATATATAGCAAATATTTTATAATATATGAAATATATCATATATTACATAACATGTTTATATGTTATATCTTTCGTATTATTTTATAATATATCATATATAGCAAATATTTCATAATATATGAAAAGGTAGAAAGTGGCCAGACTATGAAGAATTTTAAATGTCATTCGTACACACACATCCATGTATGTGTGTACACATACACACAGATGCATATATATATATATACATATATACATCTTATATATTATACATGTATATACATATATATATATAAAATAAAATACAAAATAAATAACATTAATTTGTGCTTTTCTAAATCAATATATGGCCTACAGGGGTGCTTTTCTGTTTGATTCTTACACCACTGACCCATGGGATCTAGGGGTATTCAGAATATATGTACACACACATACATAAATTATATGTATACATATGTGTATGTATATACACACACTCTCCCATACATGCACTCTATTCATCCATAATGGCCATTCCTCACACAGGGCATTCTGTCTCCTCTCCATTTCTGTGATCTTAGTCCCCAAAACTTAAATCCCATTTCTTCATCACCTTTCCCTCTTGAAATCCCTGTTTTCCTTCAAAATTCAGCTCAGAAGCAACCTTCTGTGTGTGAAGCCTTCCCTGAGTCTATACTGGCTCTCGCCACCTCACAGACCTTTCCTGGATTAACTTCATATGCTTTCAAAAGATGCTTATGTAATACCAGCTTCAATAACTTCTTCCACGGATGCTATGACTATATCAATAAAAGGAACGAGATCTTGAGAGCCTGAGTTTAACTGTGGTTCTAAAGAGAGGTGTTAATTGTGATGTATGAAAAGAGATCAGAGGCACAGAAAGGAATTATTGTTGTTCAATCGTTCAGTCATGACCCAATGGATCACAGCACACCTTTCTATGCTCCATTATCTCTAAAGTCTGTCCAAGGTCATATTTCTTGTTTTCATGACACTCTCTGTATCACCCTCTGGTGTCCCCTTTTCCTTTTACCGTCAGTCTTTCCCATCATCAGGGTCTTTTGCATTGAGTCCCATCTTCTCATTATGTGGCCAGAGTATTTAAGTTTCAGCTTCAGTATTTGAAGTTCCAGTGAATACCCTGAGTCAATTTCTTTAAGTATTGATTTTATTTGGCGTCCTTGCTGTCCAAGGGACTCTCAACAGTCTTCTCCAGCACCACAATTT
>JAQQSW010021451.1:0-10655 GCA_028646575.1 Pseudocheirus occidentalis
TCTTGGCAGCCTGTAATATTTTCTCCTTTAACTGGGTATTCTGGAACCTGACAATAACATTTCTAGGAGTTTTCTTTTGGGGGTATTTTTGAAGAGGTGGTAGGTGAATTCTTTCAAGTTCTATTTTGCCTTCTGACTCTAAAACATCAGGGCAATTTTCTTTGAGGATTTCATGAAGGATGCTTTCCAAGTTCTTTTTCTGGGCATGGATTTCAGGTAGACCAATAATTTTCAAATTGTCTCTCCTGGAACTATTTTCCAGGTCAGAGGTTTTTTCAAGGAGATAGTTCATGTTGCTTTCTATTTTTTCATTTCTTTGTAACTGTTTAACAGTATCTTGGTTTCTCAAGAAGTCATTAGCTTCCACTTGCTCCACTCTAATTATGAATAAATTATTCTCTTCAGAATACTTATCTGGGACATTCGACTTTTTAAGGCATTCTTCTCCTCATTAGCTTTCTGGACCTCTTTTGCCAGTTGAGTTAATCTATTTTTTTTTTTGCTTTTTTTTTTGGAAGGTAGTTGGGGTTAAGTGACTTTCCCAAGGTCACACGGCTAGTTTTTGTGTTAAGTGTCTGAGGCCAGATTTGAACTCAGGTCCTCCTGACTCCAGCGCCATTGCTCTCTTCACTGCACCACCTAGCTGCCCCAAGTTAATCTATTTTTAAAGTGTTGTTTTCTTCAGTCAGGTTGTTGACTCTCTTTTCATGATTTTCTCGCATCATTCTCATTTCTCTTCCCAGTTTTTCCTCCACTTCTCTTATTTGTTTTCCAAAGTCTTTTTTTCAGATTATCTATAGCTTCTTGGCATTCTTCAAGTGTCTTGGAAGCATTTGGTGTGGAAGTTCTTACTGTGTTCTCTTCCTCCCATTCCATGCTTTGATCCTTTTTGTCCACAAAAAAAGGATTCTAGAGTTTTATTGCTGTTCTTATTTTGCTTCCTTTTCCTCTTGTTGGCCAGTCAATTAAGTGGTTGTTTTTTTTTTAGCTTTGTGACACTCTGCTTCCAGGGGGGAAGACTCTGTTCCAAATCGCTCGGGTTTTCCCAGCTGCCAGAGCTATTAGGGGTATGTTGCAGCCCCCCCCCCAGTTTTGGCTTGCTGAAAGCACTCCCCAGGACCACCACCCAAGACCACGATCCAGATCCAGGATGCTCCGCGCAAGAGCACTTGGCCCTGATTGATTGATTCATCCCCCCCTTCAGGGTCCGCAGGCCAGGGGCTCTGAAGCAGCCCAGTGGGGGCAGCCACTGGTTACAGTAGTTCCTGCCTTTCCTCCACTGCTTCCTTGTCCTGGGGGTAGATTGGCCAAATTGCTTTTCCTCCCCCAAATTTAGCTTGAAAGCTTCACTCACTTTCACTGACCTCTAATCCTGGCTTAGTAGATGTGACGATTGCTTGAGGTGCTTTAGATCTTCTCTGAAGTAGACTCATGCTGTGGCTTGGGAGGCTTGGCTTCCCCCTAACCTCCCTGGAGCCTCCCTGCATGGCAGTTTCAATCTGGGCTGTTTTCTGGCTCCCGGCCTGCAGGCCTCCGTGATGAGCCCCTCCTGCCGAGCTGCCTTTCTCTAATCCCTATTTTCATGCCTTTCTAGATATGGTGTTACTGTAGGCTGTAGATCTTTTCTCTTGTAGACTCTCTGTGGCTCAGCTTGACTCCTCCTGACTGCCCTGGGGCCTGGCCTCATTTGGTTTAGATTTCAGGCTGGGCTGGCCTCGGCTTGCATCCTGCTGTGATGAGCCCCTGCTGCCAAGCTGCCTTCAGCAAGAGATGTGTGTTCTGTATTTTTGTGAGTTTGATATTCCTAGAATTTGTCCAGAGTCTTATTTTATGGGTGTTTAGGGTGGCTGCGTGGGAGCTGCGGGACCTTGCTGCTTCTATGCCACTACCTTGGCTCCGCCCCTCCTCTTTTTTTTTTTTTTTGCTTTTTTGGAGAGGGGGAAAGGCAGGGCAATTGTGGTTAAGTGACTTGTCCAAGGTTACATGGCTAGTAAGTGTTAAGTGTCTGAGGCCAGATTTTACCTGATTCCAGGGCCAGGGCTCTATTCACTGAACCACCTAGCTGCCCCCATTGTGTGTTTTTAAAAGTCAAATAATCTCTCTATGTTTCAGTTTTCTTCAGCTACAATGTGGAAGATCATCAGGATTCCTTACAATTCTAAAATTTTGTGATTCTATGCCTTATGGGCTGAAAAAAAAATTAAACAAAGTATCTACATCAAGATCTGCCAGTTTGAGCTCAGACCTCTACCAAACCTCATATTCACCTAGAATAGTTTCATCAGCATTACATATAAACCATAGTTAACATGATTCACAGTGTAACTCAAAGAATGAGTTGCCATATGCCAGAAGGAAACAAGATTTATTGGAGGAAAGGCCACTAATCAATCAACAATCATTTATTAAGCATTTAATTGTGCCAGGCCCTCAGCTAGACAGTAGAGATACAAAGACAAAAATCTAAATAATAAATACTTGCCCTCAAAGGGCTTATACTCTATCAGGGAAGACAGCATGTATATGTATATGTACATGCATATGTTCATGTATGTGCAAAACAATATGCATATAAATGTGTGTATATATGTGTTTGCATTTGTAGAGAGAGAAGTTCAAAAGATGTTCAAAACAGATACAAAGTCATTGGGGAATAGAAAAGGCTTCATGTAGAAGTTGATACTTTAGATTTAAAGGAAATTAGGATTTCCAAATGTTATATAATGAATGTTCTAAGACAGAGTAAATGCTTAATAAATATTTAACCATTCTATCTATTTTTCTATCTACCGTCCTATCTAGAAATAAATCTTGTGGGGGATAACTGGAATAAAAGCATGGGTATCCTGTATGAGAAATCATTCGAGCAAATAATAAAAAATATTTATTGTGTGTCACTATGATAAGCTCTTAGGATATTGATGCAAAAAAAGAAAAAATTGAATAGAATAGAAAATAGAGAATAGAAAAGATAGAAAAAGAGAGGTTGTGCTCTATCAGAGAGGATGATGTATAAATATGTAAGTATATGGAGAATAATACAGAATACATGCAATGTTGTTAGATATAAGGGGCTTAGTGAGAAAGAACTATAGAAATTGAAGGGGGTTGGGAGGCACAGTAAGGAAGACTAGTTTGGGTGGATTGTGGGAATGTAATGTATAAGACTAGAAAGGAAGAACAGGGTTTCATTATAAAGAGCATTAAGTACCAAAGACAATATAGTCTATATATGATCCCAAAACTGATAAGGAACATCTGGAATTTATTGAGCAGGGGAGGCACATGGTCAGATCTGTATTTCAAGAAAATCACTTTGGTAGCTCTATGGAATGATGATAGTGTGAATGGTGATGCATTAGGAGTAGAGATAGACTGAAGGCAGAGTGATCACTCAGCAGGCTATTGAAAATAGTCGGTGTTCTTTGTGGCCTTTTTGAAGGATAAGGAAAAACCCTATGGAGGCAATGAGTCTAGCTGGCTAACAATCAAGGAGAGAATTGTCAGTGTGACCCTCTTACTAGAATTGTCCTGTACACTAGCTTTCAACATGTAGAAGAGACTCTTTTTTTTACTAAACGATTAGGTAGGGTGTGACTGTGTTCCAGTGATTCTCCACCAAAATTCAAGTTGATGTAGAGTCACCCTGGGAAAATAAAGAGTAGGAACAAGACTTAGCAAAAGTTATTTTCCTCACTCCAGAGAGATGTATGTTGTTGATGCCTGCAGAGCTGGGAGGGAAAACTAGGCTATTTAATGACATGACAGAATCACCATCTATGGGTCCCTGGATGACTGCCAGGCAAACAACATTGGCAAAATGTTTGTTCTGATAGTAAGTCAACTCCACAGCTGGTTATCTGTGAGAATGAATAGCTACACAATAAATCAAGAAACTGCTGTTTTTGTGAGCTCAGCTCACCAAATAATAATAAAAATAAAAGGACATAACTAAAACAAACTAGGCAGGCTATTTGAAAAATGTGTCAATAGACTGTTCTCTCATGTAGTAATTAAAGCCTAAATATACTATGATTCAAAAGGACAAAATCTAAACTACTGCAAATAGTGGTACCAATAATGTGGAGGATGATCATTGTATATATCTTACTGAAAGTGCCTCTTGTCATCTAACACTTGCTTTGGCAGCTTCTAATGTCATGGTGCTGGGAGTCACTAAATCTAAGATCTAATCCTGGCTTTGTGACTATCTAGCTATTTGTGGTAGGATCTATATTTTAATTCCTTTCCACGTCTACTTCAGGCTAATTAGTTTTGTTTTGTCTTGTTTACTTTCATTGAAAGATATTAGGATGTTGCTTGACAGATGACTGGTTCTGGGGGGTAAAGGATCAGATGGTTGACATCACTTTCTCCTTGCTTGAGTACAAAGTTGCCACAAGGATTTCCATGATCTCTCAAATTCTTGGCTAGAGGAACATTGCTCATCTCAACCCACTTAAGGAGTTCTTAATGCCTGTCCTTGTTGAATATCCTACTCCTTCTATATCATAGTAAATTGGTTAACTGTGACATTATATGCAAATATCTCATTTTGTCCAATCTAAACCATCTAAATCTAAACTATTAGAGAATTGTTCTGAGTATGGTCCAACCCAGAATAATGTGTGATGATTAAAAAGCCACTTCATTTCTCTGGCTCAGTTGCTTCATTTTAACAATTAAAATAATAACACCCAAGCTATCTACTTATTAAATTAGCTTGACTATGGAAGTCAATGCACAATTTCTCCTAAAAGAAATTATTTCTTGTTTTTGTTTTACCTAACTCAACCATGGCTTCTTGAGCAAAATCCATATACAAACATGCACCAAAAAATAAAGAATTACAAAAGCAAGGGAACACAGAATTTAAGAGAGGGAAGCAACCATATATGCTACCTCATTCAGGCCTTTGTTCAGTGTATCCTAGAATCTGACAGTTGGAACAAACCTCAGAGGCCACTGACGTCAATCCATTTATTAAAAACAATCTGCTTTACAACAGACCAAACAAATGGTAAGAAAAAGAAGAATTTTTAAGGGGTAAAAAACTAGTGATTTGGACTCCCCTTCCACCCATGAAAAAATCAAATTATTAGGAAGTGTTTCTTTACAATAATAAATTCACTTCTTTGCACATTGCATTGCTTATTTCTGACCTTGGGATCAAGGAGGACAAGTCTAATCTCCTCTTTACATATTTAAAGAGAGCTGTCAGTCTCTCTTGCCTTCTCTTTTCAGGCTAAACAAGTTAAACATCCCAAGTTTCTTTGCAAGTCTTGTAACAAATAAGCTTAGCAAGCTAAAGAAATCCATATATTTGCCGTGTCAAAAAAAATGTATGTTTCATTCTACCCTTTGAATCTGTCACTTCTCTGTCAAGAGGTAGGTAGCATGCTTCATCGTTGTTCCTCTGGGAGTTGTGGTTGATCATGGAATTGATTCTAGTTCTTAAGACTTTAAAATTTGTTTTTCTTTATAATATGGATGTTACTGTATGTCTTGTTTGCTTAGTTTTCTTTATTTCACTCTGCCTCAGTTTATGTAATTCTATCAAGGTTCCTCTGAAACAATCCTTTTTCATCATTCCTTATAGAGGAATAATATTTATATATCAAAATTTATTCAGTCATTCCCCAGTTGACAGCTGTCTTTTTTGTTTCTATTTATTTATCACCAAAAAAAAGCACTATGAATATTTTTATACCTATGAGATTTTTCCCTTCTTTCATTTATCTCTTTGGGGTATACGTCTTGTTAAGGTAGTCATTCTGGGCCTGGCCTGTAGTTTAGACCTATATCCTGGTAGTTTAGATTCCATGGGGGGGGGGGGCGGGAAGGGGAAAGGAGAGGGAGCAGAAAATGAGACGTTGTAGAGACATCTAAAGTGATGGGTTTTGTTATTGGCTCTGTCCTTAAATTTTGTCTTTTGTGTATTTCTAAGTTCCCTTTCTACACTTTTCCTTGAGCTAAAAACAACTCCAAAGGATATCTAGCACAATCTTCATCTGAACAGCTCAGTAAGGTGGTATAGTGCATGTTGTACTAGACTTGGAGTCAGAAGGACCTGGGTTCAAATTTGGCCTAGAATATTTGCTAGTTATGGACCTGTGTAAGACATTTAATATCTCTATGCCACCATTTTCTCATCTATAAAATGGAAATATTAACAGAACTTACCCCATAGAGTTGTTATGATCAAATGACTTAACATATGTAAAATGCTTTGTACACTTTAAAGAGCTTTGTAATTTTTATATAAGCTAGCTATTATTGTACAGCACATTATTATAGAGTATATTAAATGTTATAAAGTGTATTATTGTATTTCACAATAAGATAGCTATTATGAGCATGACTTTTATAATAGCACTAGAAAGTAGCCATCTATCATTGACTCGTAGTATTCTCATGATGGTCAGTTCTTTGACTTGAAAACTGTTCAATCTATTTCTGGATAGTTCTAATAGTTAGGAAGTTTTTCCTCATACTGAGCTAGAATCACTCATTAATATTCATCTGTTGCTTCTAGTTTTATTTCTGTGGAGTGAACAGAAATGATCTCATGCCTATTTCACAGGACAATAAGTACCTGAAGGCATCAATCATATTCCTTCTAAGTCTACTCTTTTCCAGGTGAAAGTCTGGGTTTCTCCATTTTTTCCTTGTATAGGGTAATCTCCATCACTGACTATGCCTTTTCAGGACTGTCAATACCCTTCCTAAAATATGGTGATCTAGATGTGGTTTTGTTATTGGCTCTGTCCTTAAATTTTGTCTTTTGTGTATTTCTGATTTCCCTTTCTACACTTTTCCTTGAGCTAAAAACAACTCCAAAGGACATCTATTTTGATGTCTGTTTGATACTGTTCATTTGATACTGTTCATTTGATATTGAATACATTTGATACTGTTCATAGTGAGCCTTTCATCAATGCCCACTATGCTAGCTAGAGAAGGAGGATTGATAAAAAGATGGATAGATAGATACATATATATATATATATATATTCATTTCTTTGCATGATTTTACTTAATTGGTGTAGGAAGCAATAATGGAGGAAATTCCCTCCCTTACTATCTCCCTCCCTCCCTCTACTAATCCAAACCAACAACTTCTGTGCTTGTCTCAGGCATTCAGAAGTGGAGTGCTTTGCTCAGGAGCACAAAGATAGCATGTAACAGAGGGAATATTTGAATATATTTGCTGATAATGCTGAGACTGGCCCTCTATCTGAAATATCACAATGCCTCTGGACAAATTAATAGGTTAATTCATGAATTTATTCATTATTCTTCTCTGATGATCATATTTTTTTTCTGAGAGAGGAACTTGCACCTGTATGTATACTTCCATTACTGAGGGAACATTGCATATTTAAAGTCATTATTAGAAATAAAAGAAACAGTAAGAGGTGGGATCCTTTGAATGATCTCCTTTCTCAGTCCTCACACTACATAAAAAGCACACTCTCAGCGAAGGTTTGCACCTAGTCATCTGACTTGACCCGTTAGACCAGTTCTCATAATTATACTAATAGTCAAATAATAATTGCCATTTATATAGTAGTATAGTAGTTACCAAGCTCTTTACATACACGATACTTTTTGATTCTCACAAAGATCCTGTGAGGCATTCTATCTCCATTTAGTGGATAAGGAGAGTGAGCCTTAAAAAGGTTGTGACTATTTTATGATTATACATTTGGCAACTATCAGAGGAAAATGCTGAACCATGGTTTTCCTGACTCCAGGTTCAGCACTTTAACCTCTATACCACACTGCTTCTCAAACAAGTCTCATTTACATTTTTATTGTGTTATTACTGATGGTGGAAATGATGCTGGTGATTATAATCATGACAACAACAGCAACAATAATTCATTGATATAATGCTTTAATTTTAGTGAAGTGTTTAAAAATATTACGGCACTATGGATTTTCTATTATGAAAACTTTGGAGACATGGATCTCTGTACTCATGTTAAAAATCTGTTGCTTCCTGTCTGTTTGTGTGTATCCGCATAGCCACAAAACATGGTCATTGAAGTCTGGTTTCCAGGAGTGATGGATTGTATCTATATGTCTCTAAAAATGAAAGGTCTTAGGTCAAGAGTCTTCTTGACTATGTGTCCAATTGGAGCTTAAGGAGGTAATGGGGGAGTGGGCATCAGTTGAGGATTAATTTGCCTCTTTGTCTAAGAAGATAGCTCTAATCCTTCTCTGTGATTGCTTATCCAACCATATTGCCCATTGGAAATGAGTCAGCACCTCCTAACTGAATAGATTAGAAAACATGAATGTTTAATCATAACATTATTTTTACTCTCCTTCACATGAGTAGTATTGTTTCTGACAGTGAATAATAATATAAATGGTTGTTTATGATGTTTGTATAGGAATGGAAGAAAAATGATCTTTGACTTTCCTGCCTAAAGCAGGGGGACTCTAAGATGAAGACACAAATATGGTTTCCTGAGGTATGTAAATGAGTCTTGTGTGATTCTTTGTAGGCACAGTTGATGACCTTACTAAAAAGGGTAAGTGCACTGAGGAAACTTCCTTCTGGTTCTTGTCCAAAAGGACTGAAGGAGTCCAGGAATAATGCTCCCCAAAATAAAAGAGGAATATAAACTATTATTTTTATCCCACAGCCAAAAGTAAGAGAAGAGAAAGTTAAAAGCAGGAGGTTTTCAGGAAAATCAAGAATATCTAGTAATTCTTTTAAAACTTCTTATAACCTTGTGGCTCTCATCTTGAATCTTTGTCCATTTTCCTATAGTAAACACTTGAATGCTTCAATGGATCTGTGACATTATCAGTGTGGAGATATCCTCTAAGGTCAAGATTACAATCCACCTGTATTTCTTCCAAAGGGTATATTCAAAAGTCAAAACTCTTAGAGAAGAAAAAGGTTACTTTTTTAGTGGCAGCAACAAAGGAGAAGTAGAAACCTGCTTTCCATTTCATGGAGATCTTTGACTTTCCCACCTCCATCACCCTAACATCAATTCCACTGCTGAGACAAACTTATTGCCAAGTTCTGCCAACATGATACCTTTCACTTTGGTCCCTTTATTGTGAATCACTTTGCTACCACCCAGGACAAGTCTCCATTACATCTCCATTACATTTCCTATTACGATAGCCTACTAATTCAACTTTTTTCTTACCTTTCCAATGCATTATCCACATAGCTGCCAAAGTAATTTTCCAGTGGAATAATTCTAATCATGTTACTCCACTCATCAAAAACCTTTAAGGGCTACCAATTACCTCCAGCATACAATGCAAATTGTTTAGCCTGGGATTTGATAGTAACCATAATTTCTATTTTAACATTCCTATCTTTTTTCATTGATTCCTATTCTTTCTCTGAATTGAATGTCTTATATCCCATATAAATCCATTCATTCTTGTCAAGAATATACTCCTTCTTTATCTGTGTCTTTCAAATCTACATATCCATATCTTCCTTAAAGTCTTGTCCCCTCTTGTCTCCTACCTTCTCTAATCCATTTGGTGAAAATGTTTTCTCTCTCCTCATTTTTTTTTCCTTAGAATAGTTGTCTGCATCTTTCCTTCACTCCTTTCACACCCTGCCTTGTCTGACCACCAGGTGGTGGTGCTACCTATTAGCCTGATCCTCTTCAACAAGAAAACTCAGTAGCTGCCCAGTCCAGTGCTCCTATCTGTGGTTTTACATTTGTATGCCCTCATCTCCTGACTGGGAGTGTCAAGCTCTCTTTTGTCACAACAACAAAATACACAATAAAATGTCCACTATCAACCTGTGCCACGACAATAGTTTTAGAGTTTCAGGAGGACTTAGAGAATACAAAAGCCTCTCCAAATCTGGAAATGATAGGAAAAGCAAAGTTTTGCTTTTGGCAACAGTCATTCCCAGGGTTACTTGTCCCACAAGCAGACAAATGTTTCACTCAAGTTCCTAGTAGAGGCAATCATTAGATGAAAACTCAGGAGTTCTTGTTCTGAGTTTCATTTTATTTTTCTTATAGGTAGAGTTTTAAGTTTGGAATCCTGCCATTGGCCAGGTCCCTAGATGGCTTCTCACTATGACTAATTATGTATTAAATATGGGGAACTCAAAAGCAGGCTAATGGCCAGAAGAAGCCTGTCACCATCATTCCACCTTAGCATCTTTGTCCTTTTGTCCTTTGAAACAGACTTCTGGTGGGGAAGGTTTCCACCACACTCTTTGTACTTGACCTTACTGTCTTCAGCACCAGCCTTTGGCTGCTGCTGCCTCTCACTTCTGCTTGCTCACACCTTTCTGACTTTCCAACAGAAAGTGAAGGCCAAGTCAATCTTGACTTAGAGCAAGTGTTTTCTCTTACTGTCTCTCATTTTTGAAATGTTCTCTTCCCTCATTTCTGCCTAATGATGTCTCTGGCTTCCTGTAAGTTTCCACTAAAATCTAATCTTCTACAAGAAGCATTTTTTCAGTATCTCCTAATTCTAGTGCCTCCTCTCTCTTTTTTTTTAAATTTTAATTCATTTTCTTGGTTATATCATTCATTTCCACAAGGTTTTGAGTTACAAATTTTCTCCCCTTTTTGTCCCTACCCCCCCGCCCAGAACATTGATCCCACTGTAAGGTCCCTCCCACAATCTGTTCCCTTTTATGCCCT
>JAQQSW010021452.1:0-10655 GCA_028646575.1 Pseudocheirus occidentalis
AGGTTTACTCCGGGGTGGGGGCGGGGTGTAAGCAAGGACAGCTTCCCTCCGTTCTTAGGGAGCTCCCATCTTCTGCACCCCCGGGCTGCCCTTCCAGGAACCCAGGGTCCCTTCCCTCCGGCGGCTGGTCAGCTCTAGGGCCCGCCTCGAAGGACAGACCCCCGAACCCCAAGCTGTCCAGACTTCTGAGACCCACCTCGACCTCCCGGACACCCTAGATCCAGGAGAGGGCCGGGCCCGTCCCGCCACACCTCCGCGCGCACCTCCGCCGCCTAAGCTTAGCTGTGTTCTCTCGGCGCGGTTCGTCCTCCGCGCGGCGGCACAGTCCAATGACGGGCCACGACTCCGCCTCCTCCAATCACCTGCTCCGCTGCCTTCGCGGCGCCGCTTGCCGATTGGCTCATCTCCCCTTCTTTTCAAAGCCTCTAGGGAAATGGCTCCTTCCCGCCCCGCCCCGCCCTCCTTGCGCATGAGCGGAGGCTGGGTGGGACCCTAGCTCTGGATTGGTTCAGAGAAGACGGACGAGGGCGGAGCTGTCGCGGCGATTGGGCGGCGGGGATCGGCGGGCGTGTCGATAGGGCAGCTGGGCTGTTCTCCGCGCGGTGGGTCGGGACACGGTGGCTAAGGTTGAGAAACTGTCCACTGGGGCTGCCCTGGTCTGGACTGAGGAGCCATGTCCTCCTCGTCGGTGGCGGCCGCTGGCGGGGCGGCCCCGCGCCGCGATGGCAAGAAGCTGGTGCGTTCGCCCAGCGGGCTGCGCATGGTCCCCGAGCACCGGGCCTTCGGCAGCCCCTTTGGCCTCGACGAACCGCAGTGGGTCCCGGACAAGGAGGTAATGGGGCGGAGGGATTCGATGCGCCCTCGTCCCCTTCCGCCAGCCGCTCCCCTCCCCCACCCCACCAGCACCTCCCCCTTCGGGTGTCTTCAGGGGTCTCACAGCCTCCCCTCCCCACCTGCTCTGGGCTCCGCTCGTCCTGTCCCGTCCCGCCCCCTTCCACGGCTCTGGCGGCGCTCAGAATCTCCGGACTCGGGTGGCCCCTCAGAGGACAGTCTAAGCTGTACCTGAGCCAGAATTTCCTCCATTAGCCTGGGAGTGATGCTCCTCCAGGTCGGCTTGCAGACCTGTGATGCTGGGGAGCTCACTACCCATTCCGACCGCACCTCCTCCTTTGGAATAGAATAGCTGTGATCGTTTTACTCCCTTTGTGCTTTGTTCTGTCCTTTGGATAACTTCTGTTAAGTCTGATTTCTCTTACAGTATTAAAAGGGAGGGAGGTATCTTTGGGGAAGACCGCTGTTAGGTTTCCCTACGCCTTTTTTTCGACAGAGTAAATATTTTCATTCAGTCCCTGAGTAACGTAACATAATCTCCTTACTTTCCTGGTCACATATTCCTCTGGGTTCTCTCCAGTTAGCCAGAACGTCCATCTTAAACTATACCACCCAAAAACAGAAGACAGTACTCCAGAGGAGGTTTAGCCAGGGCAAAGGGCAGCGGAAATTATAATTTCCTTTTTTTTTTCTGGACACGGTACTTCTCCTAAAGCAGCAGAAGATTGAGTTTGCTTTTTTGGCTTCCACATCACGTGAGCTGTTTTCTACTCCCCCTTCCCCGTCTTGTACTTGGAAAGACAATTTTTCGGAACCTAAATGTAGGACCTCACATTTTTTCTCTTCTATTGCATCTCGTTAGATTTGGCCAGTCTTAGCCTCTCAAATTTTGCTTAGATCCAGATTGTTACGCATTGGATTAACTTTACAGCTTTGCATCATCCGCAGGGGTATTAGTGTGCATTTGTGCCTTCCTTCATTTTATTTCAATTTGGCAAACTTTTATTAAAGTCCTAGTATTCTGAACAAAAAAGGACAAAAACGGGGGGGGGGGTCAGGGAAGGGAGAAACTGCGGGTACTCTCAAGGAGTTTACAATCTACCTCCAGGTTAAAAAGTCAGTAAATATAAAAGGAAGAATAGCACCCACAAATAGGGGAACTAAGAACAGCTTCTTCCCTTCAGAGGTGGCACCTGAACTGAGCCTTGAAGGATGTTAATGATTCTAAAATCCATAGGAAATGTAGGGGTCCATTTGGAGCAAGGGGGACAGAAGCACCAAAACAGAAGGAACACACAGTTCATATATAGAGTAAGTAAGTCAATTTGGCTGGAACAAGTTCATGAAAGGTAGAAAAGTAAAGTTTGGAAAGGTAGGCAGGAGCCAGATCATAAAAGGCTTTAAATGCCAACCCAGTTTTGTCTTTAATTTTACAGGTAATAGGGAGCTACTGAAATTTAAAGAAAAAGGGAGTGACATGATTAGACCTGGGCTTTTTTTTTTTTACAATTCCTTCAGTATCTGTGTGGACAATAGATTGGAGAGGAGAAAACTTGAGGCTAGGAGATTAGTTAGGAGGGCTGGGTGAGAGGTTTAAATAGAGCCTAAAGCAGTATGTGACTGGAAGGAAGGGGACAGATACAAGAGATGTTGTGATGGTAAAATCAAGAAAACAGCAACAGATTATATATAGGAAATGATGAAAAACAAAGAGCAAGTCATGACATAAAAGTAACAAATGTAGGTGACCAAGGGTGTGCCATCAACAGAAGTTTGGGTAGGAGAAGGAGGAATGGGGTCAGAATGGAAGATGACTTCTGTTTTAGACATTTTGCCTATATGACACCTAGATGGAAGTAGGGGGAGGGAACAAACATTTAATAAGAGCCTACTGTGTGACAGGCACTGTGCTTAACAGATATTTGTCTTATTCAGAGATAGCTAACAGGCAGTTTGGTGATGTGGGAACAGAGCTCAGGAGAGAGGTTTTTGTTGGATGTTTACATCTGAGAATTGACTGCATAAAAGTGATCATTGAACCTAGATGAATCAACAAGAGATACTGTAGAGTAGGAATTTGGAATGCTTTTTGTGTCATGGACTTCTTTGTCATTCTGTGAAGCCTGTGGACCCTTTCTCCGAGTAATGTTTTTAGATGTATAAAAGACATAGGATTACAAAGGAAACCAATTATAGGGTGATTGAGGGTTTTTTGTTTTTAATATCCATGGAGCACAGGTTGAGGGTCCCTGCTGTAGAGAGAAAAGAAAAGAGACCCAGGAGAGCAGAGGGGACAGTCACAGAGGAGAGGCGTGGATGGTGGTCCAGCCACAGAGGCTTAAGAATGAGTGAAAAGAAGCCAGAGGAGAACCAGAAGAGAGAGGAGAGAGAGAGAAAGAGAGAGAGGGAGAGAGAGAGAGAGGGAGAGAGAGAAAGCGGGAGACAGAGAGAGAGAGAGGGAGGGAGGGGGAGAAAGAAAGAAAGAAAGAAAGAAAAACAAAGAAAGAATGAATTCGGGGAGGCATTTCCAGGAGAAGGAAGCAGTCCAAAGCTGCAGGAAGTTTCAGGGAGGGTGAGTACTGAGAAAAAGCCAGGAGAGCTAACAGAAAGATCTTTGGTAACCATGGAGGGAGCAGTTACAGCCAAATCAGTTTTTTTTTTAAGCAGCCAAAGACAGATCCCTGGGAACTTCCACTAGAGACCTTATTTGACACATTACAGTGACTGCTTTTTGGGTCTGTTCATTCAACCATTTCTAAATCGAACTCTGCTGTTGTCTAGCTACATATCTTCCCTCTTGTTCCCAAAGACAACTTGATGAAGTCTAGGTAAGCTATCCTTACAGCTCTCTGTTGACCTACCGATTTGATAACATTGTTAAAAAAGGAAAAGGAAATGAGGCTCATTCATCTGAACTGACCAGTTGATAATACTGGCTCTTTGTAATATCTGCTTCCCTTTCTGAATCTTCACAAACCATCTTTATGGCCAGGAATTGAAGTGGGGCTCTCTGTCTCTCATTCTCTTCTCTCTCTTTTTCTTTAAACACCAGGATAACCTTTTCACGTCTTCAGTTGTGCAGTGTTCTCCATGATTTTTCATAGATCACTGACACTGGCTTAGTTTACTATACTGGTTCATTCAGGCTTGGTGACTTGAACTTACCACATGTGAAAGAATACTAAGTCCCCTTTACATTTTTCTATTTGGGATTTCAGATTCCTGTTAGCCAGTTGTGTTCTGTAGAGTCAACACGCATTTATTAAACCTCCACCGCATTTATTAAACCTCCACCATGTGCCGGGCACTGGGCTAAACCTTGGGGAGACAAAAGTTATCCCAGTTTCTCAGTCTGTCATTCAAATGATTCCCACAGTCTGACCCCAGTGTGCTTTTCCAGCTTTATCTCCCATTTCATTTCACTCTTCTTACCCCTTCTTAAGTGTACCCTAAATCTTCCTATCTCCAAACTTTAGCTAAAACTTTTCCCCCCTAGAAAAGCACCCCACTGCTCACCCAAACTCATCAGAATCCTACCCATCCTGCAAGGCCTTCTTGGGATATTACTTTCTCCAGTAAATGTTGTTTCATAAGGAAGTAACTTGTTTCCATAGTACTTTTTATTGCTTCTTTACAAAGTTTACCTTTATTACAAAGTTATTTTGTATGTATTACATCATTAAGTTGCAAGGTCCTTGAGTTCCCACATAGGGCTTTGTCCATGTAGTCTTTCAAATGTTTGGTTCACCATTCTTGGGCATTTTCCTCTCATGGTAATAAATTAATAAACTACTTACATTAATATTACACATGACTCCACCTCTCCTAGTCATTCCTGTACCCTATGGTGCTGATCCTTTCTACTTTCTTATGCCATCAAATCCTTGGTTACCCTCCTTGCAGCTTTGAGTTTTTTTAAAACCATCCTTATTACCTAATTTTATGGCAATTTATGTATTTCAAGGCTCAGCTCAACTTATTATATATATATATATATATATCTCCTGTCTTTACCTATTTGTGAACTTATTGTATTCCCCAATTCAATGTAAGTTTCGTGAGAACAAAGGATGACTCATTTTTGCATTTGTATCCCCAATATCTAGCTCAGTGTCTGGAACTTAGGTGCTAATAAAATTCTTATTGCTTAGAAGTCATGGTAATTACTGCACATTGCTGTATTTCTAGCAGAGATGTATTCATTCTACCTCTAGAACAATATCCATGACATGTCAGAGATGATTGATTATTAAAAATTCTCCAACTTCTGCAGCTACTTTTGAGGTCCAGCAATTACATATGAATGTTGTCTGCTTTTATTTGTCACCAATGGAATTTGGTCAAGAGATTATATTCTAATTTAAATTATAGTTATTTATTTGTGTGTCCTACTCTTCTAGACTGAAAGCCTCTTAAGGACAGAATTATGGCTAGTTTTTTTTAATAGTCATTTGAAAAAGAAATCATTATGTCAGATTCACCTTTCATCCAGCATAGTATTGTTGACCATGGTGCTAAAATAAGTTTAAGGGAGTTAGGTGGTTGTCATTTTTGTTCTCCACTTATTTGGGATATAACATAGTAGAAATTAAACTCTCTTATTTACGTTGTCAGCCTATTCCACCCTTTGCCGTGCAGGACTCTCTATGTTTACTCCCTGCTGTGTAAAATCTCTGCAACCCTTACTCATCACAGCATATCCAGGCATTCTCTCTGCTGCAGCTTTTTGTTCTTATCTCTTTTTCTTCATAGAGATTCTCTTATGGGAGAAGCCTTCGTCAGAGTCTTTTGAAGTAGCAATAAATACATATGGTCACAAAGTGCTTAAGTACTTCAAATAAGCTGCAGTTTCTTGGCCATGGATACCCAGGTTACAACCATTCTGTAGAAGATAGTTTTGGCCAGAAGATTCATCACCCTGCTGCCAAGTTGGTTGGCAGCAAACTCTAAAGTATAACCTGGCTGGCTTTCAAACTAAATTTATATGATTTCTAATCAGACCAACATTCTAACCCTTTGCAGTTTGTTGGACCAGCCAGAATTTGAGCTGTCAGGGTCTGCCTCATGAGGAATAAAGGAATAATTTAGTGCTTTGTTTTACATGTCTTAAATTTCCACTTAAAAACTTGGAAGTTTTGACTTTTTTTTAAGCACTTAATGAACAACTTCGTGACATTTTAGATTTTGTCTCCTTTATCTTTCTAGACATTGTCTGTAAAACGAACAACTTCTCTAGCTTTCTGTATTCCTCCTTCTCTGAAATGCTTAACTCTTATTCTGTTTGAGACATAGGTCTGCCAGAATGCAGGGTGTGGTACAACCCTAGCATTTCATAAGTGTTTTTCCCCTAGCCTTATTATAAAATGGCATGTTGTTTATAAGGACATCTTAGAGAGCAAAACAAGTCTAATATGGCATCCCTAATAGGGACTGCGTAATAATTAGTACGGAGTACCACACTCAAGTTTATCCTCCTAGGCTAAACTCTGCTATCTACCCTGATTAAAAGAATATTTGATATTCTTAAGTTGCAAAACAAGCCTTTTCTTCGCTGCCATACCTGCTGCCAAAGACCCCAAGAACTGACTGTGGGGAGAAAAGTCACATTGAAATCATCTCATGACTTGTATACCTCAAAAAAGAAATAGTGTTGACTTTTTTTCCACTTAAGAACCTTTTAAATAGAAAGTGAAGCATGTACATGACCCACTTAGAAAACTGAAGCAGAGGTGGAGAATGAAATATCTACTGAAGTTGTATCTTTTTGTATCTGTCAGTCAACAAGCATTTATTGATTGTCCGCTATTCCAGACACTACTGGAGATATAAACACAAAAGTGAGACAGTACTTGCTGTCAAGAAGCTTATGTTTTACTGGGAGGAAACAGCATGTTTACAGGATATGGACAAAATGCTTTTGAGGCGGGGGTGGGTGGGGAGCCATAGCACTAATAGTTGGCAGGATTTGGGAACAGCCTCTTGTAGCAACTGGCACTTGAGTTGAGCCTTGAAGGGAGGGGAGGTGGAGGAAAATTATAAACCTGGGGGGAGAGAAGGAATGTTGTGTATGGGGACCAGTAAGCCGGCCAGTTTGACTGGCATTTGGTGTGTAGAGGGGAAGAGTATAGAGCCCAGGAGAGAGATGAGGGCTGGATGTAGAGATTTAGGAACTCTCTGCTATAGAAGTGATAGTTGAATCCGTTGGAGCTGATTCTGTTCTGTTTGAGATTTCTCTGTTAAGCAGTAGAAAGTTTGCTTCTTCTCCTACATAGCACATGTGAGTGAACTAGCAGATGTATTTTGTTAGTGCTGTTGGTTAAATTGGCTTCACTTCTTTTGCTCTAATTCTTGTCATTCTTCCACTTGTACTTCCTACTTCCTCTTTGTCCAGATGACTTCACTTAACTTCCTTCATATGTGCTTTCAGTAGTCTGTCCTTGTGGGCCTGGTTCCAGAGACTGACCCCCTACATAGCCCCCTGTATTTAAACTGTTGACCTTTTAAAATACTCTCTTAGGAGGTAAAATGAGCCTAGATTTGGGATTTTGATTTATTTGGATGGTATTTTGGAATAGTCTGATGTGAACTCAAGACCCTGTTTATTTAAAATAGTGTCAAAGTTAGTTTCTGTTCCCTGAGATTTTCCTGATTTTCAATTCCGTCTTCTAAAATAACCATTTTACTGTAAAGTCAGAGACATAAGCCATTGAAAAATACTCTGCAGTAGAGTAGTATAATGGTAATTAATTTGAATTTGAAGACTCCTTTTTGTATTGGCAAGTGAGCAGGCTCTTAGCACCTTGTTTCAAGTTAAGCAAAGGTAGCAGGTACTTACCACTTAGTAATTGATCCAGTCACTGTTGGGGAAACAGAAGGTATGAATTCCTATCTCCTATTACTGACATAACAGGAAGGAGTTGGCTGAAACAGGAAGCTAATGCTGTGTGTATATAGCCCCAGGGAGGGACCGTCAGAATTTCTTGGGACAAGAATCTGGTGGCAGAAGCTAAATTTCCTGAGAACTTGGGGTGGCTTCTTCTGAAGAAGAACCCAGGAGCCCCGCCCCCTTCATCCCCGGCTGGATAAGGTGATTCTAATTTTTTGAATGACCTGCAGAAGACTGAGGGAGCATTACCAGGACTTTGTGGCTTGCTTGAGCCTTGAATTTCTGGGAACAGAAACTGTTGAAGGATTTGAGATGGACTGGACACTGTGAGCTCCAATATGGAGCAGGAACTGCCTGGAGAACTGGACAAGGACCTGGGAGTTGTCTGCCTCTGAATCCAGGTGACTGTTTGGTGGATTCAGGTAGGAGCTGAGACCATGGAAGGGAATCCAGGGAATCAGAAAGGACCCCCCCCCCCCCCAAGTCAAGCTGAAAGAAGATTTTACTTAATACTGACTGAGGAATTGTAAATTTACTATTGACCTGGGGGTGGAGGATCTTTGTATTTTCTGATGATTGTACTTAGTGATTAATGATTCTTAGTAATTGATTGCTGAATAAGTGACTGATTGAGTTAACTTAGTTGCCCCCTGAGTGGAAGATTTGGACTATTGTACTTTGAGATGACTGAATGACTGAGTAAGGAGACAAACCTTAGGGATACCAGAAGATTGTCAAAACTTTATGGCCACTATGGTGGAAACTATGTGGCCATTTTAATGAAAAGCTGCTGTGAATACTACATTGTGATTTTCTGTGATAAGTTGTAACATCGTGAATACTGTACCTTGATTTTCTGTGAATGTTTTGCTTTGATTTGTTATGAAATAAATAGAGCATTCACTATACTGTGTAATTAGAACCTTAAAATCTGTTCACAGTAGCATTCTTCTGGAAAGCTGCTTGTGCTTAGTATTACAACTAGTACCAGTGTTGGTACTGCCCCTCTGCCACTTATTTGGTCTTTTTAGTGATTTAAAAAAATTAATTTTTCCTTATATTAAATTCTTTTATTGATATATTATTTCTTCACTTTCATTTCCAGATGTATCCTTCCCTCTTTCTCTACCTAGAGAGCTATCAAAAAGGTTATATTTTTAAAAGTTTTACTTATCTCCGTACCTCTTGTTGTTCCTCAGTTTCTTTATCCTATTAGTGACCTGTTTTGATTGCTAAGCTATAGTTCTTTTTTAATGTAAACAGCAGGAAATGCAAATTATAGGTTACTACATCAAAGCTAGACGAAACCTCTGAGGTCTTCTAGGCCAGTTTCCTTACTTTATAGATGCGGAAAGCAGGGTCAGGAGAGGGAAGTGATTCACCCAGAGTCATACAAGTAATAAGTGGCAAAGCCAACATGAACTTAGGTTACAGAGTCATGGGGTATAAGAGTTGGGACTCCACCCCAGATCAAGGAGAAAATATTACAAGCTGCCAAGAAGAAACAATTTGAATACTGTGGAAACACAATCAGGATAACCCAGGATCTAACAGCTTCTACATTAAGGGATTGAAGGGCCTGGAATATGATATTCCAAAGATCAAGGGAGCTAGGATTAAAACCAAGAATCACCTACCCAGCAAAATGGAGTACAGTGTTCCAGGGGAAAAAATATGGTCATTCAGTGAGGCGGAGGACTTTCAAACATTCTTGCTAAAAAATCCAGAACTGAAAAGAAAAATTTGACACTCAAAAATACAAGAAGCATGAGAAGGTAAACATGGAAAAGAAATCATAAGAAACTTATAAAAGTTGAACTATTTACATGCCAACATAGAAAAATGATAATTTATGAAATTTTTATGAAACTTTTCTCAGTGTGAGGATAGGAGAAGGGAATACAAATGTATATATATGTATACATGCACATATGTCTATATAGAAAGGTTTATAGATGCATACGAACATATATCTGAGTGTATATATATATATAGATATAGATATAGATATAGACATATATAGATATAGATATATATGAGATTTCATAGAGGGCACAGGATCAATTGAATAGGAAGGGACGATACTCTAAAAGGTGAAATTCTGAGGTGGGAGAGAATTAGAATGAGAGGAGACAGGAAGAGACAGAATGGAATTAATCATCTCATATTGAAGAGACAAGGCATAACTGTTACAATGGAGGGGAAGAACAGGAAGGCAAAAAGGGAAAGGGTCAACCTTGCTCTCATTGAATTTGGCTTAGGGAAGGAATGGCATAAACTCTTAACCTTGGGCAAGTCACTTAAACCCCAATTGCCCTGCATTTCCCCCTCCAGAAAGCAAAAAAACCTCAAACTCCAAAAAACCTTTAAATTAAATTTGGTGCTTTTTTTCATTTTTATTACATTGGTATGACCCAATCATGAACACTGGAGATTTCTTCAAGCTATTTAAGATACTCTTTACTTTTTTTAAGGGATACTTTGCAGTTGGATCTTGAATACTTTGGTAGATTGATCTCCAGATATTTTTGCATTTTGTAGTTGTTTTTGAATAACAATTCCTCTGAATTTTATTGCCTTTTGGGTTTTGTTATTGTTATACAGAAATGCTGTTGATTTTTAATAATTTAATTTTAAACTGTGGACTTATTTTTGACTTCAGAAAACACTAAGACTGCCTCATTTCCTTTTCTCATTTATGAATGTAGAATCTCACATCTAATCTGTCTTCAAAGCTCCGGTCTCATCTTTTTCCCCCTATTTTTCCAGGAGATATTTCACATTGCTTTCTATTTTTTCATTTCTTTGTAACAGTTTAATAGTATCTTGGTTTCTCATAAAGTCATTAGCTTCTACTTGCTCCACTCTAATTCTGAAGGAATTATTCTCTTCAGAATGCTTTTGAGATTCTTTTTCCATCTGGGAAATTCGACTTTTT
>JAQQSW010021453.1:0-10655 GCA_028646575.1 Pseudocheirus occidentalis
CACAAATTTTTTTCTGCTTCCTTCACCCCATACACAATGCAAATACAAGCTTCCACAGCTATCAGTGCAGCTCCAAGGAAAACTCATGAAGGTTGGGAAAACTATTCCTGTTGAACATAGGCTGATGAGGTGAGGAAAGAGACAATCATTTATTGCTCTGTCTCTTCTCAGCTTAGGGTCAGTAACTAACACCGGCATTGGTTGGTGGGTGAAGACTTTGCCCCGTTGGCTCAGGATTATCAGGATTCTGACAAGATTCCAGGGTTTGTGGAGGCTGTCACAGACTCACCCACGTGGCCTCTACAATCTAACCAAAAGCCCTTTTCCCAATCGTAGCAGAAGCTTGTCCCTTATCAGTTTGCTTTCTGATGTTGGCAAGCAGACTTTTCCAGCACTAGCATTAATGCTTCCTCCCCGCATCCCGACCTCTACACACCCTTGACACTGTCTTCTATTTCCAAGCAATCTGCCCCTCCTCCATCAGTCTTTGAACCAAATAGGTTTCTGACATCCTGGGGTTTCCCCCAATGAGCACCAGCTCCCTTGCCTCAGACATTAGTATTTGGAAGAAGAAGGGGAGGACACCATTTAAAAGGTAGAATGTGGGCAGTGAATAGAGCACCAGTCCTGGAATCAGGAGGATCTGAGTTCAAATCTAACCACAAAGACTTAACACTTACTAGCCGTGTGACCTTGGGCAAGTCACTTAACCCCAATTGCCTGCCTTCCCCCCTGCAAAATAAAAAAAAAGTAGAATGAAGAGGTGTGTTGGAGATTATTTAATGCCAAGAAAGCTTAGGAGCCAGAAAAATGCCAGAGGAGAGTCAAACCAGCTCTTACCCTCTCTGCTCAAAGGCTCATTTCCTTCTTAACTGCCCTCTGAATTAAAATTCTAATGCCTAAGGGATGTTCTGGAAACATCAAAAAATGTTCTGGAAAATTCTTAGAAATTACAAAAAGTACAAAAACTCTTTCTAATGAGCTTACCCTAAACTCCAGAGAAAACTAGGGAAATCTCTTCTCCTTTGGGCAAACTTTTCCTCTCCCAACTTTGAATAAGCCTAGACAAAATCAGTGTTAATGGTCATGTAATGTATTAGTATCAGCTGCAAAAAACAAAAACAAAAACACTCAAGATATAGCAGGCTGTCATAAAAATTGCAGTTAAATCTTTCTCATCCCTCATACCTCCTTCCTTCTATCAAAATGGGAGGTAAAGAGGTCAGATAAATAGAGAAGAGGGAGTAGCTGTGGCCTGGACTTTGTTCATCTCAATAACACAGAATGTACTAGTTCAGCCCAACCTGCTGCCCATCCCTCTGGCCTGTCCCACTTTGCTCCTGGGTACACATCCATTCTCAGCCAGACCTCATTCTCCCCTAGGCAACACCTTGCTTCTGCTCCTGGTCTGATTACCTCAGTTGTATCCCCTGTTCTTAGGTGTCAGGTGGGCCACCCTCACCCACTGTTACTACTTAACATGTTCCAGGAAGCATGGAGTCAAGGACCTTTTTCATTCTTCCCCATCTCCAGCTTGGATGGTTTCTTAGCAAGTTTTCCTCAAGGTCACTGGAAACCAGAAAAACCTGAGGTTCTCTTATATATATATATATATATATATATCTGATTCCAGGAAGGTCTTCCAGAACCTTCCTGGGCTCAGAAACAGGCAGCCATACCTCATTGGGAATGCCTTATTACAAGAATATAATGTGAGCAAAACTAATGTAATGCTGTACCCAATGGAAAGAACACTAGCCTAGGAATCAGAAGAGATTAATTTAGTCCCAACTCTGACACTATCTAGTTGTAATAATGTAGGCAAGTTATCTGTCCTATTCAACTCTAGCTTCCTCAAATAATAGCTAACATGTATATAATGAGTCTTAAAGTTTACAAAGTGCTTTATAAATATTACCTCATTTTGTGCTCATAAGCAATCAGTGAGGTTGGCACTATTTTATCCCTTTTTTACAGATTAGGAAACTAAGGTAGACTAGCTAAGTGACTTACCAGGGGTTACACAGTTAATTAACTGTCTGAGGCAGGATCTGCACTCAGATCTTTGGGCTTCCAAGTTCTTTCCTCTATCCATTGTACTACCTACCTGCCTCTATGTAAAAAATAATTAGACTAGTTAGCCTTTAAAGCTCCTCCATTTTTACATTCTATGAAAACATTTAGGATTTTTAAAATATGATTCTGAGATCATTTGATGTTTCTCATTCCCATAAATCTAGCAACCTTTTTTTCATATCCTTAGAAATTAGTGAATTTTTATAAAGAAAAATGCTTCAAAAGATTCAAAAACACCATACTATTTTGTAACATATTTCAATGTGCTTATTAGTTCGGCACGTTATAATATCAGATAGGCTAAACAAAACAAAAAGAAGGCCACTTTTAAGATGTTATTTTTTTATATGCCCATATGGCTTCTGTTCTGACTGCCAATAGGCTGCTATGTGACCTAAAAACAAATCTCTGAATCTGTTCCCTTGTCTGTACTGACATCCATCAGTGAGATATCATCAAGACCAATTTTCTATGAAACATTTTGCAAGTATTATAAATACTTATTATTAAAAATAAATTTAATAAATATTATGACAAAACATGACATGTATAAACTGTTGAATGGATGTTCCTCTGTAAAAGGCAATGAGACCACAGTGGATTAGACACTGTGGAGTGTCGGGAGGCCCTACATTCAAATCCCATCCCAAGTACTTAATAGCTGTGGGACCATGGACAAGTTCCTGAATGTCCCTAAACCTCAGTTTCTTCATATATAAAATGGGGTAATAGCAACACCTATTCTATGGGGCAATTTGCAAGCCTTCAGGCACCAATGTAAATATCAGTTCTTATTAAGGAATATTTTTATTGCTAAAACAGAATGCATAAAATGAATAAAAGCATACTGATACAGTATAATAGCACAAATCCGACCAGATTGTCCTCTGCTGGACTATTCTCTTTAGAGGGCAGTTAACACTGCAATAATATCATTCATTTCGTACCATTCCTTTGATATCTCATTTTTAGTGCTGCACTCTGTTATTCTCAAGAGAAAAACAAGTCATGAGGTGCTACCTGACAAATATTTGACCTTTGAGTTCTCTCTGTTAGGGGGCCAATTCTCTATACTTTTTTCTGATTATCAGGTACATTAGGCAATATGGTGTAGTAGAGAGAGTACTGGCCTTGAATTCTGGAAGACCTAGGTTGGAATCCATCCCATCTCTGACACTTAATAGTTGCATGACTTGGACAAATTACTTTGCTTCTCTTTACCCCAGTTTCTTCATCTCTGCAATGGACATAATAATACCTATATTTTGCAGGGTTATTGTGAGACAGATAACATATGTAAATAGCACTGAAAACTTAGGAACTCTATAAAAATGTCACTTAACTTTATTTTGTCCCTAAAGGTAAATAATTTGAACACTTATTTGCAAGTCCTAGGGAAAAAATGTATTTAAATGACAAATTTACATTATTATTGCATATCAAAGAGAAATACAGTAATTTGCTATTAAATTACTCTATGCTATTCCCATCTGCCTCAAAATAACACCCGGTCTGGTCCTCCCTTCTGTCACTATAACCAAACATATGGTCTGATTCTGAACATAGTAGATTAAGAGGAAGCTCTAAAATACTCCATTTAAGAGAACCCACTAAAACACTTAGTTCTTCTTTACTTCCTTCTCTAGATTTTTTATATTATTATTATTCATGCTACCCTTAAAATTGGATTATTCTAAAGACATTATCAATTCAATTTAACTAACATTTATTAAATACCAATTGTGTGCCAAGCCTGGTGATTGGGAGAGGAGGGGAACGTATAAAAGTTTAGGAAAGACAGGAGTCATTGTCCTTGTAGAGCTTACACTCTGGTAGATTTTGATGTGTACAAAAACAGCTATACCATACAATAATTGCTTACCAAGTATAAGCCCCTGTATCTGGCATTCAAGGTCAGCTGCCAAAGCAGCTAGGTGGCACAGTACCTAGTGTCAGAAGTCAGGAAGACCAGAGTTTAAATCTAGCCTCAGACACTTATTAGCTGTGTCACCCTGGGCATGTCACTCACTTTACCTTCTATCTGTCTCAGGTTCCTCAACAGTAAAATGGGAATAACGACACCACCAACCTCCAAGGATTAAATGAGATATTTCCAAAGTGTTTAGCATGGTGCCTGGCATATATATGGTGCTATAAAATGTTTGTTCCCTTATGTGCAATCTAATTCCAATATATTTCATCCTATTCTCTCCACTCCAGTCAAAACAGATATTCTCCATTCCCTTTTCTCATCCTTCCTTTTCCTGTTTCCGTGTCTTTTCCCTATAAGATCACGGATTTAGAGTTAGATGTGACCTTAACAAATCACCCAGTCCAATTCTCTCATTCACAGACAAGGGTCTGTAATGGACTTTTACCTACCTATTTCTTTCTATCTGTTGAAGTTCCTCCTTTCTTTCAGTAACCATACTCTGCACAGGACTCAGGGCTCCTGGAATGCTTGAGAGCTGAGTAGAGCTCAATTTACTAAGGGTCTCTTGGTTAAGAGGATATTGTGATCCCACAATATAGAAATGTCTTCCAGAATGAGGTATAGTACTATATTTTTAAAGGGTTTGGAGAATTGGGGTAAGGGGGACAGGCATGTGCTGGGGTGGTAGAAACATAGCTCAGGCAACTGGAGGCCAGGGGGCCAGTCTTGGAGTGTTTGGGGAAATATTAGTGCTTGCTAGACCATGCACCTCGGAACCACAACGGGGATAATGGTAGCACTTTCTAGACTGTGCTATGTATGCAGCTAGGTGCAGTACGTTGCTGACTTGCAATAATGTCTGGGCTGTGAAACTGAGCAGCTTCCTCTGCACTGGGGATTAACTAGAGAGCTTAAGGCTAGTGGGCTGTCGAGAGGAGAATAGCTATTTGGGTGATGGAAATGTTGCTATTTAAGTCACTGTCCTTATTTTTACACATCTTGTTCTGATTAAATATCCTTTTTTAAAAAAATCTCATTTCCTGTATTTCATTCTGGTAAGGTCTAGAGGGGGCAAAGGAGCCAAGGATTGATTTGTGAGTTTTCCAAGAGCTAACTCAACCTGTGTAAATCAAGGGCTGGGATTCTGGGTCATGGGTCACATTTTATAACACAATTTAGCTGACACTTTCTCCATGAAGCTTCCTTGATCCTCACCCGTCCCTCTACTATTTTTTCTCTCCTCAAGCTTTTTTTATTGCATCTTTCCTGGACTTCTTGGCCAGAGGATGAGAAGGTCCTGGAGGTGGGTTGATCTGCCTTGGAGGGCCTTGGAGGGATTGAAAGGAGGAAGCTCCAAAAGAAAGCCTTGCAGGAATGCAGGGACTTCACCAAATAGAGGTTGGAAGGAGTACATTCCAATCATAGAGGACATTGTGAACAAACGCAAAGAGATAGGACTGAACAGGATGAAAATGGGAAACAGACAAGTGGCTCATTTCCCTAAAGCAAAGTACATGATGAGCTAAAATATTCTTGGAAGAAGAAAATGATAGAGGTGGCACATGAACTCATCCTTGCTAATTATCAGAACACTTCTTTTCATTTGCTAATTCTCTCCCAAAGAGCCTGAGGATCACCTCCAACTTCTTTGGGATGAGAAAGCAACCAAGAAGACACTTGAGTTGTTTTTTCTTCCTTGTTTAGTATGTGTGGTCCGTTGACAAACCAGCCAGAATATGATGAAAGACAACCACAATTATATGTAATTTCTAGTCAGCTGTGGTTCTCCACAGCCTTGAGTGGTTTTTTTCCCCCTCTCAAGATACAAAAAATATATACTGAAAATCATGTGAAAAGGGGACTAGTACATATTAAGATAAACAAAAGCTTTGGTCTCAGATGAAGATACCCCAAAGATCATTTGGTTCGACTTCCTCATTTTGTAAACAAAGTACTGAGGTTCAGAGAAAATGTCTTGTCCAAAGTCATACTAATGTGGACACAAAGGTGCCCTAGGGGTTAATATTATGGGTTGTTTTTCAGTTCCTTGTGAGGCTCCTCCTGAGCTTGAGGGCATCCTAAAGTCTCTTCCCTTTATCTTGGAATACCATAAAACTTCCCACTTACCTGGACCACAAAATTCCTTGTCTCCCTCATTCTGGGTCATAAATTTTCCCCTGTCTCCCTTATCCTGTTCTTCTAAAAACAAGCCCCTGTCCCTCTGTGAATTGTTAGCCCTTCTTTCAGGGCAAGCCTGCTGCTTTTGCATCATTATAGCTTCCCTTAGGCAGGAGAAAATCATCTAAGTGAATTCTTTCACATCTGAGCCTGCTTTTCCAACACTGACCTCAACCATACAACTAGTGCTAAGAGGAAAAATTTGAACTTAGGTCTTCCTGCCTCCAAATCTTAATTAACACTCTATCTACTACATCAAGTGCTGCCTCTCTTGGTTCTAAAAGTATCATTATAAATACAATGATTCCTAAATATCATCATGAGTGGTTGCTTAAAGAGTGGCATTCTTGGCATTTATCACAGGGATTCTATATAGTAATAATATCTAAAATTTCTATAGTGCTTTAAAGTTGAGAGACTGCAGAATCATAGAATCTCACCAGAAATAGAAAGGAACCTCAGAGATGACCTAGTCCAATCCCATAAGCGAACAGAAATTCTCTTTACAATGTGTTCAATGATTTGCCATTCAGCTTTTCTCAAAGAGAACAAATCTCATCTATCTTCCATGGGTCAGATTTTCAAATACTTGAAGATAGCTATCTTATCTCTAGAAGTTTTCTCTTTTCCAGGCTAAACAATTCTTTCAATTAAATTCCTTTCTGTGACCATTTATTAAGCACCTAAAATATGCAAAGGACTAGACCAGGTGCTATGGATACAAAAGAACGAAGTAAAAGAAAAAACAGTCCCTCCCCTAAAATAAATTCCATTGTGCTGATCTTTGTAGTACTTGGAGGCCCTTCACCAATTATCCTTCACCTGGTCATTCTCCTCTGGATGTTCTCAGTTGGTTAAAGTACTTACTAAAATGTGGCAACCAGAACTGAACAAGATCATTCAAATACATAGCCTGAGAGAAAAAAAATCTCCATGACTTAAATCTCCAATGATGATTAAGTAATCTGAGAACATAGCTCTTTGGGAGAAATTCCCAGGAGCTCCCAAAACACCTGCATATGGCCCCAGAGTGGTGGCATCACTGGGTAAAACAGTTTGGTTAGTGGAAGTTTAAAAAGGGAGCCTGCCAGAACCTTGGAAACAAACCAAAATAGGGAAGAAAACTGTAGAAAGCCCAGGTAAGAGTGGAGATAGTAGAAAGAATACCTGGAGTGGTATGGTCACATCCTCTTTAAACCCAGAAATCCCAACAAAAGCTTTATCGTATTAGGGCCAAATATACAGGTTTTTAGCAGATCTCAGATTATCCCAAAGGAGACCACAGGATTATATGAAGCAAATCACACTGAATACTAACCTTTTTACCCTTTGGCCTTGAGTTCTAAAACTACTTCATCCTCTCTGTTATAGATTAATGGAAATTAAGGAGGAAGGGGGAAATTAAAGTACAATCCCCTCGGACCTCCTGATATAGGGATGGTGTCCGTTTGTGTATGAGGGCAAACAATAACACTACAATTTAATTTCCTCATAATTCACATTGCTTTAAGTGCTAATTAAATGCTTTTGCTTTTGAATTGTTGTGACATAGTCTGTAAATAAAGAGTATTTCATTGGCTGACTTAGAAGTATGCCTGGGAGAATTAATTACCCAAACTAGGTCACACTAAACCTGGACAAAATAACAAGGGGTTCTGCAGAGTCCTAGAGTTTTCAGGACCCCTGTCTTAAAACAAGGCATAGTACAAGGGAATTAATATTACTACCTCTTCTGTTCTGAACACCATGCTTCTCAATAAAGCCCAAGACCACATTTGCTTTACAAAAATGCTTTAAAAGGAACTTTCTTCACAATGTATAAAGAACCCAGGGAATGTATGATTATGTCCATTTTACAGGTGGTAAAATTGAGGTTCAGAAAAAGGAAGTGATTTGCCTAGGATTACGTAATTGGTAAGGTCTCCTGACTCTAAATCCAGGGCTCTAATACACCAAAATCTCTGTGACAGAATTTGAGGCTTCTTAAGAAAAGGCTAAAAAGTAATTACCTTAAAGGTGAACAATCATGGTATAGCATAATCAATACTTGTTAGTATTTGTCCTTAGCCCCATGTAGATTAGGCTGGTGCTTTTGCTAAAAGGCAAAACTGTCACCATGACTTTTTTGGCTCACAGACGTAAGGATGAAAACTTTCATCAGTGATGAGGCTTCTTAGTCACTTAAAAGCATAAAACAGGACCACGTATTATTGAGACTAATCTCAATGTTCATATCTTCTGGTAAACCACAGTGTAACGGTAATTGGGATTTGAAGATCTTCCCTGCCCCTTGTATTGGCAATCAAACAGGTATTTAGCACCTTGTTTCAGTTCATGATAATACCACATATAAGGAAAAGCCCAAGCTAGAGAGCCAGAATTGCTGAGAGAGAAAACTTCTAGGATCCTGAGAACTTTTGACAACTGCTATGAATTGAGAACAAAATGGAGAATAGAACTTGTAATGGCACAACAGAGAATGGAGAACTGGACTGAAAACTGAGAAGAACTGGGAAGAGAATTTAGAAGAAATGAGAAGAGAGGAGAACTGGGAGGAAGCATGGCTGTGGTGCTGGTACTTTGTCTGACTGTTTTGATGTTACTTTGTCAGATTCATCTGCTAAATGGTAGTTCTTCATCTGACAATGGTAGTTGCTATTGTTACAGAAGCCCTGGGACCTTATTGCTAGTTCAGAAGCCCTAAAAGATGATTTTCTTGTATGTTTACAAAAATCCTGGAGGAGGGTCTTACTGACATTTTCAGAGGTCCTGGGACTATACTGATGATTTGTATTGATTCCTCAGATGTTGTTGGGTCTATGTTGATTTCACAGGCAGAAAGTGAATTGATGAGGATGCCAGCAATGTATATGCATGCTATTGTGGCTCTGTTAAGCTTTGTCTTCCCAGGAACAGAAACCGTGAAGGACTTAAGGTGAACTAGGCCCTGTGAGCTTCAATATGGAAAAGAAACTGCACAAGGAGCTGGACGAGGAACTGAGAGCTGCTTGCCTTTGAACTTAGATGACAGTTGGATAGAGTTAGGCAGGAGATGAGACCATGGAAGAGGAGAACCATGGAAGCTGAGAGCCTGCCTTGAGTCAAGATGAAAAGACCTGTCCTTGGGTATTTAATGCAAACTGAGAAGATCATGATTTGCTGTGACCTAGGCGTGGAGAACTTTGACCTTTATATTTACATGACTGTGTTAAAGACTTCTCCAATTAAGAAAGAAGACTTTTGATTGAAGAGATTAAGACAATGTGACCCAGGGGTGGAGAACTTTGACCTTTGTACTTTGTGATTGAATTAAGGACTTACTAAATGAATGAGTTACTAAATGAATGTAAAACTATGTGATTAGTGATTAAATAAAATTATGTGATTTTAATGTGATAAAATTAAATTAAAAATATGTGACCACTTTGATGAAAACTGTGTGGCAATTTTAGTGATAAGTTGTTATGCCATAACACTGTGAGTGCTATACTTTGATTTCTGTGAATGTTTTGTCTTAGTTACTGAATAGGGAGTTCACTATACTGTATAATCAGAACCTTGAAAGCTGCTCACAGCAGCAGTCCTCTGGAAAGCTGTTCGTGCTTTACTTTACGCACAGCATGGCTTGGATTCATTATCTTCTCCTCTGAGAAGCTGTTTCATAGAGTACCTCTTCCTGAGTAACCAACACTGAAGTACAAGAGTCCCCATCTCTTGACTCATAAGGTTATCACCAAGGCCAGAAATGTCCATCTCTGAATCACTGTTCAGTCACCTGTATTTGGAGAAAGAAGCTGTGTGGGATGTGAAGACCCTTACTAATAATTTGCAGAGACTTCAGAGTGTTGCAGTAAAAGCAGAAGAGTCTTTAGTGTGCTTTCTTGAGAAAAGGCACTCCCAAAGCACCTAATATGATACTGACTGTGGAGTACAAATTGTAGAAGCTCGCAGGCTTCTGTTATCTTAATCCTAACCCCACCTGCAACCCTTTACCACTGGTTGGTAAAGCAAACTCACAATCTTCCTACTAATTGGTGCAAAGCAATCTCAATCCACTATCATAATTATTACTAATGAGGCTCTAATTTTGTTAGATAATATACATAATACATGAGGTTCATTAAGCAAGTGCAGCAACAACCCCAGAATACTGAACCCCCACTAGTCCAACCTAGATGTGTCCTTATCTAGGCCTGAGTGTCCCAGAGCCACTGTGTGCTTTCTTTTTTTTTTAATTTTAATTTATTTTCTTGATCACATCATTCATTTCCACAAGGTTTTGAGTTACAAATTTTCTCCCCTTTTCGTCCCTACCCCCCAGCCCAGAACATTGATCCCACTGTAAGACCCCTCCCACAATCTGTTCCCTTTTATGCCCTCCTCCAACACCTCTCTAGCTTTCTAGCAGGGCAGGGAGCTCCTCCCTGCCCCCATCCCTGTATGTATTATTTCCCAGTTGCATTTAAGT
>JAQQSW010021454.1:0-10655 GCA_028646575.1 Pseudocheirus occidentalis
ACATATTTTCACATTAGTCATGTTGTATAGAAGAATTAGAATGAATAGGAGGCACAACGAGAAAGAAAAAACAAGACAAAAAACAAAAAAGAAATCAAATAGTCTGATTCGATCTGCATTCAGACTCTGTATTTCTATCTCTGAATGTAGATGGCATATTCATTAAGCACCTGCCATGTACCAGATACGATGACTATCCCATTTTATTTTTATAATAACTCAGGTAGGTAGATTCTAATTTTAAATTTTATGGATGAGAAAACTGAGGCAGATTAAAGTTAAATGACTTGCCTAGGGTCACACAATTAGTAAATATCTGAGACCAAAATTGAGTTTGAATCTTTCTGATTCCAGACTTTCTACTCTAGTAATTTTTCCACGTTGCTGGGTAAATCACTTAAATTTTCTAGCCTTAAATTTCCTCTTCAGTAAAGTGAGAGTGTTAGCATAAATGTTGTCTTGGGTGTCTTGAGCTCAAAAGCCTCTGTTCTTATACTTCTCTAGGAGAACTTTGGAGAGAGTTGCTGATATGAGGATGGCCAGAAATATCTGAACTCACCAGCAACTGATTCTGGTAGTTTGTTTATGCCTTATTGGAGTAATGAAAGTGTTGGTCATGTGCATTTGGAGTTTCTACACTATACTAGAAACTTGAGTGAATTTTGGATTAGTGGCTGTTGACTTCTGTCTTGATTTTTCCAAGGTTATCCACCTCTCAGATGCCCTTTTTGCCTCATTTTGACCTACTTCATGTCTTAGTATGGATTTCTTCTGCATCATTAGAATAACTACATTATCATATTTACAAATTTACAGATTTACTAGCTGACACAGCTCATACTTATCTTGACCTGCCTTGGTCCCTCATCTCCCTCCTTCCCCATTTCAGGCCAAAGAAACTTATTAACCTATTCCTCTACTCCATGAGGCAATATGACAACATTTAAATGTAATTTCAAGCATGAAGAACTAAGGTGCCATTTTAAGGGCAGCAAACCACCCTGGATTTTAATATGGACTTGAGTTTAGGAAAGGATTGTAGGATTTAGAAATCAAAGGGACTTTGTCATCTTGTTCTTCCTTCTCATTTTGCAGCCAGTACTGAATGATGACCTATACTTGGGACTTTTGCAACAAGACTGAGTGTTGGTATGCCAACCAGCATGTAGGTCTGATCATCTGGATTCTTTTTTAGGTAAACCATACATGATTCCAAGCCAAATGAAAATTAGGATTAAAGTTGATCCAAGCTGATCTGAATGAATTGCACTTTATTTTGTTTTCTTGTAGAAATAAGTTATAGTGGATGTCAAGCATGTTGTAAATTCCTTTGGAAATTCAGCATTCAATCAGTTGGCAAGTATTTATTTATTAAGTGACTATTATGTGGAAAGCACTGTGTTGGGTGCTCAGGATGCACACACACACACACACACACACACATATTGAATGAAATAATCCTTACTTGTAAGGAACTTAGATTCTAATGGAGGAAACAAGAAGAATGTAAATGAACATATAAGGAATAAATGTAAATATATATAACCACAAGATTAAATATGTTGTGATTTGAGAGAGAAGGGACTAACATTTTAGGGGATCAGGAAAGGTATTAAGCTGAAGGTAGACAGCTTGGTCGTACAGTGGATGAAGGGCTGGGCCAGGAGTCAGGAAGACTTATTTCCCTGAGTTCAAATTTGGCCTCAGACACTTACTAGCTATGCAACTCTAAACAAGTCACTTAACTTATTTGTCTCAGTTTTCCCATTTGTAAAATGAGCAGGAGATGGAAATGGTAAGCTTTTCTAGTATCTCTGCCAAGAAAACCCCAAATGGGGTTCCAAAGAATAGGACATGGCTGAGAGAAGGAAGTGATTGAGTTGTCTTGAAGGAAGGCAGGAGTTCTGAGAGGCAGAGGTGAGATGAGTAAATTTCACATATGAAAGATGGTCAGTGTAAAGGCATAGAGACAAGAAACAGAGTGTTGGGTGTAAAGAACAGAGAGCATTCATCCAAGTCATTGCATATACCCTTTTCCCCTTATGTTCTACCCTTCTCATCCTTCCCTTTCCCCTCCTCCCCCAGTTTCTCTTCTATGGTAGCCTCTTTTTCATAGGTCTGTTACCCAAAGGCAAGACAGATAGTGTTTCCATCTACCGTGATCATCCTCAATAAGTCTAGTTTCACAAGCTGGTCTTTGGTCTTTGGACATTCTCTAGTCTATTCAATATTCTGGTAACTATCGTCTGCAAGTGCTTCAGCCTTTCTGTGTCTTTCCTAAAATGTGATGCCCCATACTAAAAACAGTATTCCAGATGTGTTCTGACTAGGGTAAAGTACAGTGCTACTATTAACTCCTTCATTCTGGATACCTTTTAAACAAATCCTAGGATAGGATTTAGCATTTGCTTTTCTGGCTGTCAATTCTAATATATCCTTGTGGGTATAAGGAAGGGAGATTTGGGAGGCAAGGTGGTCCAGTGGAAGGAATGATGAATTTGAAATCAGAGGGTCTAGGTTAAAAATCACTCCTCTCCCTCTTAATGCCAGTGTGACCTTGGGCAGATAAGTGAACTTCCCTCAGCCTCAGGTCCATCATTTGAAAAATGAAGAGGTTTAAGATCCCTTATAGCCAGGGGTGTTGTGAGGCTCAAATGAAATAATGAATGTAAAGCCCATTGCAAACTTTAAAGTACCATATAAGTGTCAACTGTTATTATTATTATTATTATCCTACATTTAACAGACCTCCATGTTGGTGATGACTTCATTCCTTGAGGCTTTAATTGCATTTCTCCTGAGTTCAAGTAATATATATAAAGCAATATAGGGTAGGCTGGTAAATATTTAACAATCAGGCTTTTAAAAAATACACAATACACTTTTAAGTTTAATACACATTGTTAACACTCAAAAAATCTAGACAGTCAACAAAACAATCAGCCAAACTCTGATTTGTAAGTATTGTCAATTTCTGAGATGTAAATACTCACACTGAAAATTTAACAAGTGGCTCTACAAGTCAGTTAGTGTTGGCTCCAGCACCTGCCTCATATCTCTAAATTGATAATCCTTGTTACTTATTTTTCTATACTCCTTATCAAATTTTTTCCACAGGATTTTAGGATTATTGAACTATGTCCTCTGGTCAGCTGACAAAAAACCCTATAGCCCTGAGGCTCATGGGTTACACTTTGGAGTGGCAACCTAACTTTACATGTGGGGCCTTTACTGTTCTGTCTTTTACATGTCAGCTCATAAGTTGCTTTTGGCCTCTTGTAATAAGTTATTGATTTTTTACCAGTATTGTACAACTTCATCACTCTTTTCCCAATTTCCCAAGTAGAGAAGGTTTCCATTAGCACAGTGAACCATACTATACCATGGTCCTCAAAAGACCACAGTACAATATACAGTCAAGGATGGTTACAAACTTGTTATATATCCCCTAATCATATCACTGGGGGAAACTAGGTGATACAATGAATTGAATGCTGAACCTAGAATCAGGAAGACTTGAGTTCAAATCTGATCTTATTAGCTGTGTGAACCTGGACAAGTCACTTAATCCTATTTGCCTCAGTTCCTTATCTGTAAAATGGACTGGAGAAGGAAATGGCAAGCCACTTCAGTATCTCCACCAAGAAAACTTCAAATGAGGTCCTGAAGAGTTGGACATGATTAAAATGACTGAACAACAATCATATCATTGAATGAGTCCTACCAGGTCTGAGCCTTAGATCACTCCCATCATCTGCTACCTTCTTTCTTACTCACATACTGTTGAAGGAAGGTGGATAAAATCATGTGACCATTCTGACTCAGTCCACTACAAAGTTAAGTTATATAACCTGAGCTGAGTCCTCACTGCAGGTAGGCAATCATTTCGTACATCTCTTATCAGCTCACTATCCCACTACCCACAAGAGCTCTTCCAAGACTTTTCATCCCACCTCAAACTTCCAATGATTGCCCCTCACCCTCTCAGCTAAGAACATGTACTCATGTTTTACAGAAAAAATGAGGCCACTCACCAAGAGCTCATTCAGAAGCCTTCTGTTACTGTCTCCTCCTTCATTCCTGTCTCATGCAAAGAAACGGCCCATTTCCTTGACCATGCAAACTCCTCTACAGGAGGATCCTGAATCGGTCCTGATTCCTCCAGCAGATTGTTCCCTCTTTAGTTATCACTCTAACATTTATCTTTAATCTCTCCTTCTGTACTACCTTCAAATACACTCATGTCTCTCCTACCTTCAAAAAACCCTTACTTAATCTTTCCATCCTCACTATCATCCTAATCCCTCATGCTGTTTTTGACAAAATTCCTTAAGAAAGCCATCTGTAAGATGCCTCCACATCTTCTCCCACTCTCTTCTTAATCGCCTACAATCCAGCTTTCAGTTTCATTTTCCCACCAAAACTGCTCTCTCCAAAATTACAATGATTTCCTAATGGCCAAATCTGATGACCTAGTTCTCAATCTCTGCAGCCTCTCTGCAGTGCTGATCACCCTCCCCTCCTTGATATTCTATTTTCTCTAGATTTTCAGGATGCCACTCCCTCTTGGTTCTTTTTCTGCCTATCTGGCCCCACTTTCTCAATCTCCTTTGCTGCATCTTCATCCAAGTCATGTTCTCTAGCCATTGGTGTCTCATAGGACTCTATCAAAAGCCCTCTTCTCTTCTCTCTCTGTATTATTTCACTTGGTGATCTCCTCAGTTTATGTGGATTCAATTATGATCCCTATGCTGATGATTCTCAGATCTCCATATCCAGCCCTAACCTCTCTGATGACTTCCAATCTTGAATTTCCAAATGCCTTTCAGACATCTCCAACTGGATGTTGAGTAGAAATCTTGAAGTAAACATATCCAAAACTGAATTCATTATCTTTTCACCTAAACCTTCCCCCTTCCACACTGTTGAGGTCACCACCATCCTCCTAGTCCCCCCAGACTTACAACCTAAGCATCATCCTTGATTTCTTACTATTTTTACCCTCATGTCCAATCTATTGTCAAGACATCTCAATTTTGCCTTTGCAACATCTATTAAATATGTTCCTTTCTCTCCTCTGATACTGCTTCTTACCACTCTCATGCAAACCCTCATCACTTTGTGCCTAGAATATTGAAATTGCCTGCTGGTTAATTTGCTTGCCACAAATTCCTGCCCCCACTCCAGTCTACCTCCCATTCAGCTATCAAAGTGCTTTCCCTAAAGTGTAGATGCAATTATGTCACTCTCCTACTCAAGAAACCCCAGTGGCTCCCTATTACCTTAAGTTCAAACACGAAATCACAAAGACCCTCTATTTGGTCTTTAAAGTCCTTAATAACCTAGCTCACCACTATCTTTCAGTCTTTTTATGCCCTGCCTTGTACTCTTTCATCCAGTGGCACTGCCTCTTTGCTATTCTAGGAACAAGACAGTCTGTTTCTCAACTCCTAGTATTTTCTTTGGCTGTCTCCCATTCCTGAGGTGTTTGCCCTCCTCATCTCTCCTTCCAGGATTCCCTGACTTTCTTTAAGTATCAGTTAAAAACCTCTACAGGAAGTCTTTTGCAAACCTTCTTAATTCTAGTTATTCTCCTCTCCATTGTTAATTATTTCTTATTCATCCTGTATGTAGCTTACTTGGACATATTTATTTGCTTGTTGTCTCCTTGATTCATTTGTGAACTCCTTTAGGGAAAGGACTGTCTTTTGCCTTCCTTTGCATCTTCAGTGCTTAGTACAGTGCCTGGCATGTAGCAGGTGCTTAATAAACTGACTAGAGGCAAGAGAAGTATATTAGTTGTGTGAGAGGGAGTGCAAATGGGTGCTACATTTGTATTACCCATTAACTCTGCCATTAAGGAACTGACTGCTTTATGGGGATGATATAGAGCATAAGCACAGAGAAATAGAATACCAGGAACCCTGAAGAGGGAGGATTCAATAAGAATTGACAATGGATATTTAAGGAAGAGGGTACTGGAGGAGACAGTACCTGAGCTGATCCTATAGGAAGTTAACAGCTCTTACTCACAGGGATGAGGAAGAAGTGAAATGGGTTGGATTTTCCCTCACTGATCCTCTCTTAGTAAAGGTTACATAACCACTTGTTGGGAATATGCAAAGGGGATTCTAGGTCATGTATGGATGGGACTAGAGAGTCATAGAGGTCCTTCCATTGCTGAAATTCTGTGAAACTAAGAGTGTAAGTGATTTTATAAGTGAGTCTGTGGCAAAGCCAGGACCAGGAGTCAGGTTTCAAGATCTCTATTGCAATGTGTCTTCTCCCCAAATACAGTAATTTCCTCTACCACCTAACTTTTGTTTCACCTAACCTCTCAAATGTTCCAACCAGCTAGCTCAGGTCTATTGTTGGGCTAAAAGTACATTTTTGATGCTAAATATGAACCTTAAGTCTCATAATATGCA
The DNA here is from genome assembly GCA_028646575.1 of Pseudocheirus occidentalis. Taxonomy (NCBI): domain Eukaryota; kingdom Metazoa; phylum Chordata; class Mammalia; order Diprotodontia; family Pseudocheiridae; genus Pseudocheirus; species Pseudocheirus occidentalis. The sequence goes on from JAQQSW010021454.1 coordinate 6,429, forward strand.
AGGGTAACATATATTGTAGTTATTATTATTATTATTATTATTATTATTATTATTAGAGAAGAGTTGTAGTTGAAATGAGGAAATAGAGTATTAAGGCTATAGTATACTGTGGCCCAGAGATACTTCAGAGCTTAAAGCTGGAAGAGATCCTTAAGTTTATGCTCATATTTTTACATATGAGGAGACTGAGGACTAGGAAGAGGAAGAAAGTTGCCAAAGTTTAGAAAGGGAGTAAATAACAGAGTTGGGATTCAAACCCAGGTCTTCTGGCTTCAATCCAGAGCCTTTCCAATACACCCAACTGTTGATATGCAGTTTCCCAAACAGGAGATGAAAGAGACAGAGAATGACTCAGGGTTGAGCACTAATGGGACAGACTTCTTGATTTGTGAAAGAGACAGAGATATTGAAGGAATCAGCCAGGGTATTTGTACCCTGGTGGCTAAGCTGAATACAGAGTGGGTGGCCAGTTCAGAGCTACAGCAAAGTAAGAGATAGTTAAAAGTAACTCATTACTCTAATGGAGTGCTCTCAGAAGGCACGAGCCTAGGAAACAACCTTGTAAGTATGAAGGAGCATGAATTATTTTTAATAATGTTTCTTGATTATCCTATTCCATATGGTCCTGGTAATTAGTACGGTACTACATTTGGCCACTCATCACTGTACAGTTGGCATGCATGACGCAAAAGCAATCAGCAGCCGGTTCCAGTTTATTTTTACTTAGCATGCATGCAGCTATACATTTTGAACAATCATTTAAATTAATGAGTATTCCCACAAACCCTTTTAGGAAAGGACTATTCTATCCTCCATTGAGAGATAGGATAACTAAGGAACTAAGATTAATGAAACTCTACCTGTGGTCCCATCAAAAACCATCAAGATAAAAACCCAGAGCAGACTCATAGTCTATGGTCCCTTTTCTCTGGCTTCTCCAGAGAGAAACAGGTTCCATACCTCAGATGACCCAGCTCTCTTCCCTCCTTATTCTCCCTCAGACATAAAAAAGTATGTGTGTGTGTGTGTGTGTGTGTGTGTGTGTGTGTGTGTGTGTGTGTGTGTGTGATATAACAAGAACATTGCAATTGGAGGAAAAAGACCAAATTTTAAGTCTTTGTTCATTTACTTACTATCTGTGTGATCACAACCAGTTTACTAATCAGTTGTTCTGAGCCTAAGCTTCCCTGTAAAAGGGAGGTAAGCTAATTACTGCACAGGGTTATGGTGAGATAAAACTATAAAATTGCAAAGTTTACTATAAATCTGTTTCATGCATATTTTTGTTCAGTTGTTTCAGTTATGTACAACTTTGTGACCCAATTTTAGGGTTTTGGGGGGAATGATACTGAAGTGGTTTGCCATTTCCTTTTCTAGCTCATTTTGTAGACCAGGAAACTGAAGCAAACAGGGGTAAGTGACTTACCCGGGGTCACACTGCTAGTAAGTGTTTGGATCCAGATTTGAACTCAGGAAGATGACTCTTCCTGACTCCAGACCCAGCACTCTGTGCATTGTACTACTTATTTGTCCTATATCATATGTCATATTAGAAGTTGATAGGTGATGCTGTGGTTAGCGCCTTGAGCTTGAAGTGAGGAAGATTGAAATTCAGAGATGGAAGTGCAAATTCAGCCTCAGATATTTATAAGTTGTGTGGCCCTGGGCAAGGCATTTAACCCTTATTTGCCTTAGTTTCTATCTGCAAAATGGGGACACGCTGGAGAAAGAAATATCAAAACACTCCAGTATCTTTCCCCCAAAAAACCTATGGACAGAAGTCCATGGCATCATGGAGAGTTGGACAGGGCTGAACAACTGGATACAATAGCAGCAGCAGCAGCAGCACCACCACCACCACCACCACCAACACCAACACCAACACCAACACCAACACCAACATCAACAATAAAAACAGGTAACACAGTGGATAGAATACTGGTCCTAGAGTCAGGAAAGCTGAGTTCAAATTTAGCCTCTGATACTATGTGACCCTGGATAAAGCATTTAACCTCTGTCTGCCTCAGATTTTTCTTATATAAATAGTGATAACAAAAAGCATCTATTTTTAAGGGTTATTTTGAGGATAAAAGGAGACAGTGGAGATAAAAGGAGGTAATGCTTGTAAGGTACTTTGCAAACCTTAAAGCTCTGTATAAATCCTACCTATTATTATAATTATAACATAATATTGCAATATGTTATTATCATTAATAATAATAATAGTCATAGCAATTATAATTCCTACTTCAAAGGCTCATAGTCTACCTGACACAATGAGTTCAGTGAATTTAACTCACTTAATTTTTAGGCCAATCTTGCTTTGGACAAATTTGAGTTTGCAAGAGGTGCTTTGATCAGAAATAAGTTGTATTGGCAGCAGTAATACATGTGGGATAATCACTTCCTAAGATACTTTCACCTGTCATGAATATCTGTTGGAAATTTTTTCCAGAATAGAGTGACACTTAACTCAGAGTCTTAAACTCAGGCTCAGATTCAGGGAAGTGACTGATGATTTGAAACTAACCCACTGCCATTTAAAGAAGTTTTTAAAATATCAGTATTTTCACTTCAGTTATATGTAAAAAACAATTTCAACAATAGTGTAAAAACATTTTTTATCCTAAATTTTCTACTCCCCCCCCAAGAAGGAAAGCAATTTGGTATAGGTTATACAGATGCAGTCATGCAAAACATATTTCCGTGTTAGTCATGTTGTAAAATACAGAAAAAAAAACTCGAGAAAAATAAAGACAGTAAAGAAAAAGTGGCATTTGTTGATCTGCATTCAGATTTCATGAGTTCTTTCTCTGGAGATGGATAGCATTTCTCATCGTAAGTCCTTCAGTATTGTCTTAGATTATTACCTTGCTGAGAATAAGTCATTCAGACTGAGCATCACACAATATTGCTGTTACTATATACAAAATTCTCTGGTTCTGCTCATTCACTGTGCATCAGTTCATATTAGTCTTTCCAGGTTTTTCTGAGAACATCCTGCTCATTATATTCTATCACAATCATGCACAGAAACTTGTTCACCCATTTCCCGATTGGTGGACATTCTATCAATTTCCAATTCTTTGCCACCACAAAAAGAACTGCCATAAATATTTTTGTACACATGAGTCATTTTCCTTTTTGCTTTTTAAATCTTTGGGATATAGGCTTAACGGTGGTATTGTTTGGTCAAAAGGTATAAATGGTTTTTTAGACCTTTGGGCATAGTTCCAAATTGCTCAAAAGAATGGTTGAATCAGTATACCATTTCACCAAGTGTATTGGTGTCTCAATTTCTCCCATACCCCCAAATATTTGTCAATTTTCCTCTAATATTATTATATTAACCAATCTGATAGATAGGAAATAGCCACTCAGAGTTGTTTTAATTTGAATTTCCCTCATCAATAATGATTTAGAGCATTTTATATGACTATAAGTAACTTTGATTATTTCATCTGAAAACTACTTGCTCATATCCTTTGGCCATTTACCAATTGAGGAGTGGCTCTTAATTTTATAAATTTGACTCAGTTTTCTCTATATGTCTGAGGGATGAAGTCTTTGTTAGAGAAACTTAGCATATAGCTTTGAATTCTGGATGAAAAGATGGGTCATGGTCTTTGACTTAGTGTGCTGATGTGTTGGTATCCTAGTGTATGTGTGTGTGTGTGTGTGTGTGTGTGTTTGTGTGTGTTGATTCTCTGGTTGTTCAATGACATGGGTAGACATCTTGAAATAGATTTTGGGACAGGAAATTTCAGGTATTTTTAGCCTGGAGAAAAGGGTATTTCAGGGAGTGGTGCCAGGAGGGAGTACAGGAAGTATGACCATTGCTTTAGATGTCCGAAGGCCTATCATTTAGCAAAAGGATGCAATTTATCCTACTTGGCTTTAGAAGAAAGAACACAAAGCAATGGTAGATGTGTCAAAGAGGCACATTGCAGCAATTTATGGTAAAAGCTTCCTAACAGTAAGAACTCTATTAAAATGTAAGGGGCTGCCTTGGGAAGTGTGAATTTCCTGACACAAGATGTAATAGAACCATAGATTTAGAGCCAAAAGGGACCTGAGAGGTCTTCAAGGCCAACCTCTTTGTGTTACAGATGAAAAAATTGAGGCCCAGAAAGGTAAAATACCTTGCCCCAAAACAATTAGTAAATTTATGAGGCAGAATTTCTTTTTTTTAATGTAATAAATTTTATTTGTTTTCTTGTTTACATC
>JAQQSW010021455.1:0-10655 GCA_028646575.1 Pseudocheirus occidentalis
CTGGATGCAACTTACAAAAGCAAAACAGAGAAAAGGGAAGTCCTAGATTGAGATGTGTATGATAATGTGGGATCTTTGAGGATTTCTTGAAAGATGCTTTCCAAGTTCTTTTTCTGGTCATGGGTTTCAGGTAGACCAATAATTTTCAAATTGTCTCTCCTGGATCTATTTTCTAGGTCAGTGTTTTTTTCAAGGCAATATTTCACATTGCTTTCTATTTTTTCATTTGTTTGTATTTGTTTAATAGTATCCTGCTTTCTCATAAAGTCATTAGCTTCCACTTGCTCCACTCTAATTCTGAAGGAATTATTCTCTTTAGAATGCTTTTGAGTTTCTTTTTCTGTCTGGCAAATTCAACTTTTTAAGGCATTCTTCTCCTCATTGGCTTTCTGGGCCTCTTTTGCCATTTGAGTTAATCTATTTTTTAAAGTTTTGTTTTCTTCAGTCAGGTTGTTGTCTCACTTTTCATGATTTTCTTGCATTATTCTCATTCCTTTTCCCAATTTTTCCTCCACTTCTCTTATTTCATTTTCAAAATCCTTCTTCAGTTTATCTATAGCTTGTAGACATTCTTCAAGTGTCTTGGAAGCATTTGGTATGGGAGTTCTGACTGTATTGTCTTCCTCCCTTTCCATGCTTTGATCCTTTTTGTCACTTTAAAGAATTCTAGAGTTTTATTGCTGTTCTCATTTTGCTTCCTTTTCCTCATATTGGCCAGTCAATTAATTGTTTGATCTTTTTAAGCTTTGTGAAACTCTGCTTGGAGGGGGGAAAGCTCTGTTCCAAGTTGCTAGGGTTTTCTCAAATGCTGGAGCTATTAGGGGGGTGTTGCAGCCCCTCCCAGCTTTGGCTTGCTGAAAGTGCTCCCCAGGACCACCATCTAAGACCATGATCCAGATCCAGGATGCTCAACACAAGAGCAGTTGGCCCTGATCAATTGACTCAGCCCTGCTGTGGAGTCCGCAGGCCTGGGTTTCTGAAGCAGCCCAGTGGGGGCAGCTGTTGGTTACAGCAGTTCTTGCCTTCCCCTCACTGCTTCCTTGCCCTGTGGGTAGTTTGGCCAAACTGCTTTTCCTCCCCCAAATTTAACTTGAAAGCTTCCCGCACTTTCACTGACCTCTAATACTGGCTTAGTAGATGTGAAGATCCCTCCAGGTGCAGTAGATTTTCTCTGAAGTAGATTCATGCTGCAGCTTGGTAGGCTCAGCTCCTCCTGACTGCCCTTTGGCCTGGCCATAGTTTCAGTTTGGGGCTGGGCTGACCTCGGCTCCTGGCCTGCGTGATGAGCCCCTCCTGCTAAGCTGCCTTCAGCGAGAGAAATGTTTTCTGTATTTTTGTGTGTTTGAGAGGCCTAGAATTTGTTTAGAGTCATATATTTTGGGTATTTAGAATGGCTGTGTGGGAGCTATGGAACTTTGCTGCTTTTAAGCTGCCATCTTCGTAGTATGTTTCTTATAAACAATACACTATAGTATTCAAGTTTTTGCTCCTCTCTGATATCTGTTTCCATTTTATGTGAGAGTTCATCCCATTCAAATTCACAGTTATGATTACTATGTGTTTCCCCCATCCTACTTTTTCTTCCTTTTTGTATTATCTCTCCTTTTGCCCTTTCCCTCCTTGACAATGATGTCTTTCTATCACCTTCCCCAGTGTGCCCTCTATTTGGGTGAGTCTCCCCAACACATATACCCCTGTATTTAATCTCCCCCCTTTAGTTTCCTATCAGTTAAGATATATTTCTATATTCTTCTGATTGTATATATTATTCCCTCTTTGAGCCAACATTGATGAGAGTAAGGATCAAATGATTCCCATTGCCAACCCTCCCATTTTTCCTCTACTCTAATAGGTTTTTCATGTCTCTTCAGGTGAAATACTTTGCCCTACTCTACCCTCCCTTAATTTTGCATTGAGTGCACTCTTCTTTATCATCCTTTACTTATTTTTTAGGTCATTCCATCAAATTCACCTTATACCCACACTGTATACGTATATTCCTTCTATTTATGCTACTAGTGAAATTTTCTTTCTTTTTTCTTTTTTTATCTTAATAATATATTATTTTTTCCTATACATGTAAAGATCATTTTCAACATTCATTTTTTTATTTTGATTTCCAAACTATTTTCCCTTCCCCTTTTCCCTCCCCTCTCTCCAAAACAGAAAACAATATGATATAGGTTATACATTTACAATCATGTTTAAACATATTTTCATGTTAGTTGTGTTGTAAAAGAAGAAACTGAACAAAAGGGGAAAATCACAAGGAAAAATAAGTGAAATGAGTATGTTTTGATCTGCATTCTGACTCAATAGTTCTTCCTCTGGATGTGGATAACATTTTCCATCACAAGTCTTTTAGAATTTTCCTAGATCATTGTATTGCTGAGAAGAGCTAAGCCTATCATGGTTGATCATTGTACAAAGTGACTGTTCCTGAACACAATGTTCTCTTGGTTCTGCTCACTTCAATCAAATTCAGTTCTTGAAAGTCTTCCTAGTTTTTTTTTCTGAAATCTGCCTGTTTATCATTTCGTATACCATAATAGTATAGCATTACATTCTTATTCCACAACTTGTTCAGTCATTCTCAAATTGATGAGCATCCCCTCAATTTCTAATTCTTTGCCATAGTGGTACAATTTTTAAGAATTACAAGTATCATCTCCCCATATGTGAATGTACACAGTCAAGCTTCATTGATTCCCTTGTGTTTTGTTTTCCCTTTTTACCTGTTCATATTTCTCCTGGGTCTTGATATGGGAAACCACTTTGGTGTTGTTGGTGTTGTTGTTGTTGTTCATTTCTCATATTCTTATGAAGTTTGAAATCCTTCTATTTTGTTGAAAAATAATATGCTTAATTTTGCCAAGTAGGTGATTCTCAGTTGTTGTCCTAACTCCTTTGCTTCCAAAATATCTTGTTCCATGACACTTGATCCTTTAAGATTGCAGCTGCTGAGATAAGTGTAATTCTAATTAAGACTCCCCAGTATTTGATTTTTTTCAGACCACTTGTAGTATTTGTTTTTCCTTGATGTGATACTTCTATATCACTATAATGTTCCTTGGACTTTATGTCTTGGTATCTCTTTCCTGAGGTGATCAGTGAATTCTTTCAATGCCTATTCTGCCCCATGGTTCCTTGATAATTTCCCAAAAGATATTCTCCGGGTTCTCCTTCTGATTGTGGCTTTCAAGCAGTCCAGTGGTTCTTACATTGTGTCTCCTGGATATATTTTCCAGGACAGTCATTTTTTTGAATCAAGTATTTTACATTTTCTTCTATTTTTTCATGCTTTTGAATTGTTTGATTCTTGACATGTCATATAGTCATTGGCTTCCACTTGCCCAATTCTAACTTTTTAGGAGTTGTACTCCTCAGATAGCTTTTATGTTTCCTTTTTGATGTGACCAATTCTTCTTTTTAAAAAGTTGTTTTCTTTCTCCAAGCTGTTGATTCTTCTTTTCATAATTCTCTTGCATCACTCTCATTTCTTTTCCAAATTTTTCTTCTATCTCTCTTATATGATTTTTAAACTTCTTTTTGAGCTCTTCCAAGAATTCTTTATGGGCTTGAGATCACTTCCCACTTTTCTTTGGGTTTATGCCGTCAGGTGTTTCAACATTGTTGTTCTCTTCTGAGTTTGTGTCTTGATCTTCCTTGTCACCTTAATAACTTTCTGTGATTAGATTAATTTTTTGGTTGTTTTTTCCTAATCTTTTTTGGTCTTTGTTCCTTTCTTCTAAATTTGAACTCTGCTTCTGGGGTGAAAGGGGCACTGTTCTCATACTTCTTTTGCCAGAGGTTATAGGTCCTGACTGTTTACCTGATGTTGCACTGATGTTACTTTTGATTCCCTGGGGGATGCTTGTGTCTGGTGTTGTGCTGAGGGGTGGTGTATGGCTGGTATTCTGGTGGCTGTAGGGGTCTGAAACTTTCCTATTACTGAGCTTGGGTTCTAGTGTTGGTGTCCAGTATGTATTTAGGTCAGTCTGTGATTCTGTGTTTTCCAGGGGCTACACTGAAGCACATGGTGGCCTGGTAAATAGAGGTTGCCTGTTTGTCCAGGGCTAGATTAAAGTCAAGTAAAACTTTTTTAAAAATTCTTAATTTACGTTTTTGGCATGAGAAAAAAGGTGACAATAGATCTACAAAACTACTCACATGAAATTCCCATAATACTTAAGGAGGGTGTGAAATTCATGACCTAACATAACTATTTTAGCATTAATACTTCATTATAAAGAAGGGAAAATATCTATAAGTGTTCCCAGGTCGCATATTAACCAGGCTAATAGTATAAGGAAAATAAAATTTTTAGAGAAAACAGCCTTCTCTTCACAGAGCAACATCAAAGGTATATACACTACTGGATTTGTTAAATATAATTAGACCCAAAATATAATTGCTAAAATCCTAAAATGGAATCAAAAGGGTCTCTACAGGAAATATCCACATGAACTTAACAGACAGTTAGCAAACATTGATTCATTAAAAAAAATGTAATGAAAATGAGTTACATTAATTTATACATGTTAAAGTGTATATGATAATAATTTTGATGATCTGGTCATTGGCACTAGAAATTACTGAAAATTTATAGTTAAAGAATCAAGATTTGTTAACTAATACATGTTAATGCAGCAAAATGGCGAAAATATGTTTGGTTCCTCTCCAATGGTGCCCTATTGATTATATTGGTTATACTTTTCTCTCTGTATTTTTTCTGTATTGGACAAAAGAAAAATCCGATTACCATGCTTCAGACAATAATAAAGGAAATGAGGTTTTTTTTTCTTACTGGTTATCCTTTTCTCTCTCTTTTTTTTAACCTATCCCTTCTCAGATGTCTAATTTACTTTGGACCACTGCCTGCCTAATCTAAGAGTCTTTCCCTTATTCCTTTGAAATCCTATTACTTAATCTGAGAATACTTTTAAAAGTCCTTCCCTTATCTTCTCTCTTTGCTTGGTTATTTCTTAATCTGTACACCCAGCTAAGAGTCTCACCTTTGCCCTATCTCCTTTCTCTCCTACTATTCCATGAGTTACAAAGACATTTCTGTCCTTTTAAATGTATATGTGATTCCCTCTTTGTAAAGCCAATCAGCAGTAGATTCCTGACAGAATGCTACTGTGAACAGCCTTTAAGATTCGGATTACATAGTATTAGTGAACACTCTGTGTTTTCCATTACAAATCTTTATTCAGTACAATGTTCACAGTTTCAACAATTCACAATATTATATACAATCTTCAGAACAAGGAAAGTCTCAATATTATATCTTATTACAGAAAGGAACAAGGAACAAGAGAAGAATCAGCTGGTTTCCCTACGGGAGAAACCAGCTTCACATTTTAAGATTCAATCAAATAAATTAACAAAAGGAATGACCTAGTTTCCCTAAGAGGGAGTTGATTCAATCAGCAATTCACAATATACTGATCTTTCACTCCTGGGGTAACCATTAACTATAGTTTCCAAATAAAGTTATTAGACAACCACACAATCCTTACACCCCTTGATTTCCAACAAACCTCAGTTTAGTTAAAGGGGAGGCCTTTTCTTAACTTTGACTCTGGGTGGTCTCTCTGATTCCCTGGATCCACTTCATTGGTCCCAGCTCCCTCCTGAATCTGCCAGACAATCACCTAGATTCAGGAGCTGAAAGCTGACAGGTTCTCATCCAGTCCTCAGGGATGAACAGCTCCCAGGTCCTTGTCCTCTGCAAACATCAGTTTCATCCATGGGGAAGCCTTTTCTTCATTTTGACTCTGGGTGGTCTCTCTGATTCCCTGTATTCCCTTCCCTGGTCCCAGCTCCCTCCTGAATCTGCTGGACAATCACCTATATTCAGGAGCTGAAAGCTTACAGGTTCTTGTCCAGTCCTCAGGGATGAACAGCTCCCAGGTCCTTGTCTAGTTCTCAAGTCAATCCCCAGCACACACTGAAGTTAATGGATACAGCACACCTCACACCCTTCAGGATTTCTCTTGCCTGGAACTCAAGGATCAGCCAGGCCACCAACAAATAAAGTCCCATCCTGTTCATATCTTCAGTCAGCTACTGAGGAGCCAAATCCAAAATCTGTCTGTCTCTGTAAAAATTATTCCTTATAAACACTGGCCTTCTCCCAAGTGCACAGGGAGTGTCTCAGCCAATAGCATTCTTCCACATCAACAGGGGAATTCACACCTTTTCATCAATGGACAGAGTTCTGGGAATTCATACCTTTTCACCAATGGACAGAGTCCTATACTTAGCCCTAAGTATCTGATCAAACAAATTGATTAGCATTACACTCTTCAACCCAGATCTAATGACAATAAAGCTGTAGCACTACCAATTCTCCATCACTTCCTACCCTCTACTGTAACGGTTGTTCAATTCATGTCACATTTGCATGAGGAAATTATTCCATTTTACTTTTTTCTACCCAATCAAAATCAACACAACTTCTAGTCTCCTATCTATCTATGCCTTTTCAATCTACCCTAGTAATACTATTTTAAGAGTTATAAGCACCATTTTCCCATAGCAGCAAACAATTTCATTGTATTAAATCTCTTATAATTAGTCTTTCATGTTTACCTTGTTTTCTTCTGATTCTTGTAGGTCAAATTTTCTGTTTGGTTCTGGTCTTCAAGAATACATAAAAATCCTTTTTTAATCCATTTTTTCCTTGTAGGATTATGTTCTGCTTTACTGATTAAGTTATTCTTGTTTGCAAATCCAGTTACTTTGCTCTTTATATCATGTTTCATTCCTTTCATTCTTTTATTGTAGTAGATGGTGAATCTTGTGTTACTGCAATTGTAGTTATACATCAATGTTCAAGAAATTATAAATAAATACTGCTCTCAAATCTGAAAGCAAAATAGAAATTGAAAGACTCTAATGATCACCTCCTGAAGATGATCACCAAATAAAAATTCACAGAACTATAGCCAAATTCTAGACTCCCCAAATCAAAGAGAAAATACTGAAATAATAAATAAGAAACAATTCAAATAATTAATAGAAAAAATAGTAACAATTCAATTATCATGTAGTCACAGTCAGGAAAGCAAGATTTAGCAGCTTTTATATTAAATGATTGGAATATGATAATCTGGAGGGCAAACAAGCTAGAATTAAAATCAAATTTCACCTACCCAGAAAAATTGAGTGCAATACTTCAGGGAGAAAAATGAATATTCAATGAAATAGAAGACTTTCAAGAATTGCTGATGAAAAGACCAGACCTGAATAAAAATGTTTACTTTCAAATACATGATGCAAAAGAAGCATTAAAAATGCAAACAGGAAAGAGGAATCATAAGGGATTTGATAAGGTAAAACTGTATTTCCTGTGTAGGAAAATGATATTTATAGCACCTAAAACTTTCCTACTTTCCTAATTATTATTAAACCTAGAAGGAGTATGTATAGTCAGAAAGCAGAGGTGTGAGTTGAATATGATGGCATGATTTTCTAAAAAAAAGTAGTAAAGAGATGAGAAAGAAGAATGAACTTGGAGAAGGGGAAAGGGAGAGGTAGAATGGGATAAATTATCTGATATAATAAAAGATATATAAGAGATTTTACAGTAGAGGGGGAAACGGGGAAAACAGGGAGAGGAGCACATGAACCTTAATCTCATCAGAACTGACTCAAAAAAGGAATACTATATACAATCAATTGAGATAAAAATCTATTTTTACCATCCAGGAAAGTAGGAAGAGAAGAGGATAAGTAAAGGTCCAGACCTGAAATAGGAGAGGGCATTTTGGGGGAGATAAAAGTCAGAAGGAAAACACTTTTGGAATGGAAAGCAAAGAAGAGAGAGAAAGAGAGGGAGAGAGAGAGAGAGACAGAGAGACAGAGAGACAGAGACAGAGAGACAGAGAGGGAGAGAGAGACAGAGACAGAGACAGAGACAGAGACAAAAACAGAGACAGAGAGACAGAGGGAGAGAGAGAGAGAGGATAAACCAGAGGAAAATAGGATGGAGGGAAATACAGAGGTGGTAATCACTAGTATGAAAAATATTTTTGCCATGAGTTTCTCTGCTAAAGACTTAATTTCTCAAACATATAGAAAATGGAGTCAGATTTATAGAAATAAAAGCCATTCCTCAATTGATAAATGGTCAAAGAATATGCACAGACCATTTTCAGACAAAATAATCAAAGCTATCTATAGTCATATAAAAATGATCTAAATCATTATTTTGAGAGAAATGCAAATGTAAAATAACTGAACTACCACCTCACTCCTGTCAGACTGGCTAATATGTCAAAAGAAAATGACAAATGTTGAAGGAACCATTTTAGAGAGTAATTTGCAACTATGTCCAAATGCCTATAAAACCATGCACACCCTTTGACCAAGCCATACCACTACTAGGTCACTATCTCAAAGAGATTTTATAAAGGAAAAAGACCTATATTACAGGAATATTTATACCAAGTCTTTTAGTGGTGGCAAAGAATAGGAAATCAAGGTGATGTTCATCAGTTGGGGAATGGATAAACAAATTGTTGTATATGGTTATGTTGGAATACTATTGTGCTTTAAGAAATGAAGAGCAGGGGGGCAGAGCCAAGATGGCAGCATAGAAGCAGCAAAGTTCTGTAGCTCCCACACACCACCCAAAATACCCATAAAATATGACTCTAAACAAATTTTAGGGCTCCCAAACTCATAAAAATACAGAAAACACATCACACACTGAAGGCAGCTTGGCAGGAGGGGCTCATCACAGCAGGCTGGGAGGTGAGGCCAGCCCCGCCCAAAACTGAAACTGTAGCTGGACCCCAGGGCACATGGGAGGAGCTGAGCCACAGCATGAGTCTACACAGAGCAGATCTACAGCACTTGGAGCAATCTCCACATCAATCAAGGTGGGAATAAGAAGGATTAGAGAAAGATCAGTGAAAGTGAAGCTCTGCAGCTAAATTTGGGGGAGGAAAAACCATTTGGTCATTCTTCCCCCAGGGCAAGGAAGCAGTAGGGGAAGGGCAGGATCTGCTACAACTGGCAACTGCTCTACTGGACTGCTTCAGGGCTCCTGCCTGCAGACCCCATGGAGGGGGCTGAGACTATTAATCAGGGCCAACAACTCTTGCATTGAGCGGCCTGGATCCAGATTGTGGTCTTCGGTGGTGGTTCTGGGGTGAGCTTTCAGGAAGCCAAAGCTGGTGGGGACTGCAGCACCCTCCTAATAGCTCTGGCAGCTGTGAAAACCCCAGTGATTTGGGACAGAGATTTCCCCCCTCTAGGCAGAGTTTCACAGACCTAAAAAAAATTAACCAATTAATTGACTGGCCAACATGAGGAAAAAGAAGCAAAATAACAACTGCAATAAAACTCTAGAATCCTTCTTTTGTGGACAAAAAGGATCAAAGCATGGAACGGGAGGAAGACAACAGTCAGAACTCCCACACCAAATTCTTCCAAGACACTAGAAGATTGCCTACAAGCTATAGATCAACTGAAAAAGGACTTTGAAAAACAAATAAGAAAAGTGGAGGAAAAATTGGGAAGAGAAATGAGAATAATGCAAGGAAATCATGAAAAGAGGGTCAGCAACCTGACTGAAGAAAACAAGACTTTAAAAAATAAATAAACTCAAATGGCAAAAGAGGCCCAGAAAGTCAATGAGGAGAAGAATGCCTTAAAAAGTCTAATTTCCCAGATGGAAAAAGAATCTCAAAAGCATTCTGAAGAGAATAATTCCTTCAGAATTAGAGTGGAGCAAGTGGAAGCTAATAACTTTATGAGAAACCAAGATACTATTAAACAGTTACAACCAAAAGAAAAAATAGAAAGCAATGTGAAATATCTCCTTGAAAAAACCACTGACCTGGAAAATAGATCCAAGAGAGACAATCTGAAAATTATTGGCCTACCTGAAACCCATGATCAAAAAAAAAAATTGGAAAGCATCCTTCGAGAAATTCTCAAGGAAAAATTGCCCTAATGTTTTAGATTTAGAGTGCAAAACTAGAACTTGAAAGAATTCACTTATCACCTCTTCAAAAAGATCCCCAAAAGAAAACTCCTGGTAATGTTATTGCCAAGTTCCAGAACCCCCCGTTAAAGGAGAAAATATTACAGGCGGCAAAGAGAAAACAATTTGAATACTGTGGAAACTATTAGGATAACTGGCAGCTTCTACACTAACGGATCGAAGGGCCTGAAATATGATATTTCGAAGATCAAGGGAGCTGGGATTAAAACCCAGAATCACCTACCCAGCAAAATTGAGTATAATGTTCTAGGGGAAAGTATGGTCATTCAATGAGGTGGCAGACTTTCAAGCATTCTTGCTGAAAACCCAGAACTGAACAGAAAATTTAACAATCAAACACAAGAAGCATAAGAAGGAAAACATGGGAAAGAAATCATAAGGAACTTATCAAAGTTGAACTATTTAGATACCAAAATGGAAAAAATGATAATAGTAACTTATGAAACTTTTCTTAGTATGAGGATAGATGAAGGGAATACAAATGTGTGTATATATGTGTGTGTGTATACTTACAGATGTTGCACATGTTTATATAGGAGGCTATATATGTGTATGAATACATATATTAGCATGTGTGTATAGGTGTACATAGTGGGCATAGGATCAATTGAATATGAAGGGATGATACTTTAAA
>JAQQSW010021456.1:0-10654 GCA_028646575.1 Pseudocheirus occidentalis
GAGACAGAGAAAAGGAGAGATCGAATAGGGTAAATTATCTCACATAAAAGAGGCACGAGAAAGCTGTTACAATGGAGGGGAAGAGCAGGGAGGTGAAAGGGAATGAGTCAACCTTACTCTCATTGGGCTTAGCTTAAAGAGAGAATAGCATGCACACTAAATTGGGTATTTTACCCTACAGGAAAATAAAGGAGAAGGTGATAAGAGGGGGGGATGATAGAACGGAGGGCAGATTGGAGGAGAGGGTAGTCAGAAGCAAACACTTTTGAAAAGGGAGAAGGTCAAGAGAGAAAATAGAATGAATGGGGGCTGCGATAGGACAGAGGGAAATATAGTCTTTCACAATATGACTATTATGTAAATGTTTTGCATAATCACACGTGTATAACCTATATTGACTTGCTTATATTTTCGGTGAGGGGTGGGTGGGTGAGGAGAGAAAAAGGGAGATTATCTGGAAGTCACAGTTTTAAAAAGTAATGTTAAAAAAATTGTTTTTACATGCAACTGGGAAATACAGGCAATGGGGTACAGAAATCCATCATTCCCTACAAAAAAGTAAGGGGGTAACAGATAGAAAAGGGGAGGTACAAAAGAGGGTAGACTGGGGGAAGGACTAATCAGTGTGCCTACCATCTTGGGTTTGGGAGTAAGGGAGAGATGGAGAGAAAATTTGGAACTCAAAATGTTGCGGAAATGAATGTTGAAAGCTAAAAATAAATAAATTCCGGGAATGTCAAAAAGAAAGACTATATTGCAGATTAGGTTACTGACTTGATAGAGAGAGTTCATCACTAGGGATTCCTTATACCAATGAAGTTACATATTTGTGTTGTCAAAATAATAACAAAAACAATTATATATCTGAATAGTCTCTTGGATGTCTGGAGGCATGTGGAGAAGTAAGGCTTGTATTGCTTATCACACACACATTTATATATATATAGACATATATGTATATTTTATGTATATGTATATATGCATATATAGATGTAGTTATGTCTATATCTATATGTCTCTATCTCTATTTATCTAATTTGTGATTTGAGTCAGACTCTGGTCATAAATATATAGCTATGGGAGGTTAGTCTTCACCACCCTGTTTCTGCCAAGGAAATAATCTGATTCCCTTATCTAGAGTCAAATCTCTTTCTCTACTTCATGCCCTTCCTTCTTCTTCTTCACTTCACTAATGTTTCAACTAATGTCAAAGGACCGATGCATTGATTAAGCTTAGGCAGAAAAATGCAGTGACTGGAAGAAACCAAACTACTCTGAATTGGGTATTCTCCAGTCACTTCATGCCTCTGAGGGACTGGTTCTTTCCTAGTAGAGAGGGACAGTTTAGTTCAGACTACTTCTCAGAATGCCTCTACATACTTCTTGCTTGGAGAAGGGTGCCTCCTTGAGTAATATTATAGTATTTTTCCTTCCCTTTATAGGTCATAGGGCTAGAGGTTCTGGCTAGGTTTTGTTCCTATCAGTTCATGTGATATTCAGCTGTTGTCATATGTACTTATCTAATGTCAGAGAGGAATATGAAATCATTCTTCATATGGGTTTCCTGGTCTGAAAGGTCCCTTCTCTCCATTTCTGGGAATTGATGTGCACACATAAAAAGAATACACAAACACACAAATACATACACACACAACTTTAGGAGTATCTATACTCCCAGCTATAAATACCTTTGTACTTTAAAATTTTCAGAGATTTCTTTTTCATTTTGCTCCTTTATAATGGTTGAGTACCATTCAGAAATGTCATTGGCTATTTTTCTTTTTTGTGAGGATGATGATCATTAGTTGAGGAATCTTACCTGAATTTCTAATGTTGATCAGTTATTCATATCTGCAGTCATAAAAGTAATGACACTAGCATTTCTCCATATGATAGTATCAATTTTGCTATGTGGTTTTCATTCACGGCTGGGGATCAGATGTAGGAAGTAGATATGTACTACCAGGGAACAAAGAAAAAACATGATATCCAGGATGAAGCCAACCTTCTTGTTCCCACCTAGCTTTTACCTGTGTCAGGAATTTGATAGTAGGACAATATCTTTTTGGAGAGGAGCAAAATCAGAAAAGGACTATGAATGCAAAGACATGAACTGGGGGATGAGTAACAGAGAGGCAGTAGCAGAAACAGGCAGCAGATAAACTAGGCCAGTAGCTGTATACAGCAGAATGCCAATCACAGTGCAATGATTTCTCATTGTAGTATTGCAGAAGCCACCTAATTGATCTTGCAACATTCAGTCTCCCTCCCTCTCTAATCCACTTTCCACAACACTGCCAAGCTAAGGTTCCTAAAACAAAATTTAGTTGTCATTCATTTTCTCAAAATCTTTCATGATTCTTTATTATCTTTAAGATTCTCAATAATCTGATTTATACCTACATTTCTAGTTTTGTTTCATGTAACTCCCTTTCCTCTACTTTCCATTTCAGTCAAATTGGCCTGCTATCTGTTTCTTGTAAATGACACCTCATTTCTTATCTCCAGGTCTTTGCCTAAATAGATCCCTATGTATGGAACACATTCCTTTCTCACTTCCTCCTCACGGAAACCATAATTTCCTTAAATAAAACTACAATGAGTCTACATAAAACTTTTTACTCATGCCTCCAACACTCTCTCCCTCTTGAAATTTCTTTGTATTATTTTTGCATGTATTTTATATTTAATTTTATAATTATACTTATATTATATTTATAATTACATTTAAAATTATACTTAATTGTATATTTAATAACATGCATGCATGCTGTATACTTCAACTGAATATAAGCTAATTGAGGACAGAAATTTTCTTCTTTCTGTGTATGAAGCTTTAGTACAATAATACTTTGCACAAAGTAGATGATTAAAGCTTGTATTAACTCCATGAGTGTCTCTAACACATTATCAGTTAAGCTTCTCATGATCTGCCCACTCCAGTTTATGGCCTCATGTGTCATTTCTGTATACTGGAATATGAAAACATGATAATTAGCTATAACATTTTATTTGTCCTTCATTAAGAATATAAATTGGCTTTCGTATTACAAAGGTACATTGGATTTGTTTGTCTTTGAATGCATGAGAGAAATTCAAGGTATTACAAGCGCATGAATACTGTTAAGCTGTTTTGTTCCTGACATCATTTACTTAGGAAACAATGGCCTTACCATCTATATTATTTCATTCCTTTTGTAATCCTGAACAGATCTAACTTTCATGGTTGACTTAGATTCAGTTCTTTCCTCAGCACTTGGGGAATCATTTCTTCCTTCTGTTGTGCCAGTGTGATGGCTACCTGAAAAGAGTTTAAACTATGAATAAGTACATATAATGACATACAATTGTTATTTTGTACCCTGTTGGCAGCCATGTAACGTGCCCATATATCCTCAAAGACAGACATCTTTTGGCATGCAATAATCTTTTTTTCTCTCCCTGAGACTTAAGAAACCAATCTAAATATGAAGAATTTGAAAATATTTGTGATTTGGGTTCATGAAATATTCTGACAAAACCATATCAAAGTTGTTGGCAATAATCACAGAACTCTCTGAAAACAGAACAAAAAATAAAATGCCTTTTTAAAAATAATGCGTCCTTTTCTTTATTGTTTTAAGGATATGTAGAAATTAGAGAATCCAGCAAGTAGAAACATTCAAGGATCTTTTTACTTGATGGAGATGATATGATATTAGGTAAACATACCCAGGCACACTCAGGATCAAATCAACAAACTATTTGGGGGAAGGAGATTTCATTACCACATTTGAAGGATGTATCATATATTCTGAACTTTCTCGTGGACCTCAACCCTGCAAGAGGAAGTGTCAGATAATATAACATTATTAAGGTTACCATCATCAATAATATTTACTTAACATTGACTTTTACCTGGTCCTGAAATGCCATAGAATATTCAACAGTTATTACTGCTTACAGCTCAGGAAATGGACTTTATTTCTCAAATACCTATAAATTGATACTGATCATTAATATGCTGTAGAAACATCCCCTTTCAGGTACTTCAAACATCAATTTTCACTGGAAGTGGAAATTTAATAGGTTATTCATAATTAATTGCTTGATAAACATAGTTGTGTGATCTGAAATAAGGTCTTTTGTTATTTAGCTATCCCTTTAAATACTGTAAGAATTGATTTTGTTATTTAACTTTCTTGCTTAGGCAGTGTTTTTACTGTGATTCTAGACTTGGGACAAATGAATTACACCATGAATTTGCTTTCTCTTCCTTTCTTCCACATCTGTGTAGAAGTGGCACTTAGCTGGGCATTTAAGATTAAACATGAATGGGCATCGTTGCCAGTGCATTATCAGGCTGGCTGTAACCTGAGTCCCTTTTGGCAGATTCACATCTTTGCAAATTTGAGTCTCAGACTCTAGTAATTGTTGGGAAAGATAATTATGAATTGATTGAGTTCTCTCTACTTCCCTAACACATAGAATATCAGATTGGGGACTATGTGTGTTGGGTCTTTGTTTTTATGCCCTATTATGTTTTGGCTGTGCTTGGCATGTTCCAGAGTACTAAGGTACAATTTTCTGGTCAAGATTGAATGTGTGTTGATAAGACCATTCAGCTAAAGTTCAGCCTACATTTCTGATGCAATTATTGTTCTGAGACTCTCCCACATTGCCCAAAGGGTCTGTTTGAGAGCCTCAGACATAATAGGCAGGAGCTGAGCAGAGCAAAACATAGACCACTGTTAGCTGGTACAGCTATCCTGTGGTTCAGCTAGTTTTGGGGTGTGGAGAGTCCTCATTAACTTAAATTCCCTACATCCCTTATAATCCTATTAAGTTTTATGTGCTTGGAGGGGAAGTTTGCCTTGTTTTTCATGTTTGTCTCCCTATTGCCTTGAAAATTGTTGGTGCTTAATTTTAAAACTGAATAGAATTAGAACCTCATCCAATCCAGAGATGCACTAGAGGATGGTTGGTTTTCTCTGGTGCTCCAAACCTTTAATCAGAGTGCTTGATGGACACAGGAGAAACCCCACAACTAGACATAGAAAGAGATGAAAATAAAGAAAACAGGACTCCAAAAGCTAATGGCTGCTGCTCCAATGTCATCAGGCCACAGGATAGCATTGTAGATAGTTCTTAAGACTTTATCTTCTGCAGAGAATAAATATGTTTTGTGCAACTTCTGAATGAATGTTTTCTATTCTTTGTGCATCAGCTCTAATATATGAAATCCATGGTAGTTTACATCAAATTTGGTAATTATAGTCATGAGATGCGAACCTTAAAATGTAATATAAATATTATATAAGATGCTACTGGTCATGAAGACAATGATGAATTTATTTTTTTTTTACATAAAAACAATTTATTTAAATTTTGTAGAAAGGAACAATCCAAGTTCTCCAGAGAACTGTGCCCAAGAGATGGGTATGATGACAAGGTGATGAAGATGGGAAGTGGCAACTCCAGACTGGGAACTCAAATGGTTGAAGAAACAGAAACCACCTGGGTTTTTTAACTCCTGTGTTTAAGGGTCCAAGGGTACTCAAGTACTTAGCCTAGTCCTTCTTGCAAACCTCTGATCCTTCTGGCTAATTGAATATCTTTGGGATACAGAGTTACCCTCCGGGCATGTATGGAGAGGAGATAGGCATCTTCAAATAAATGAATTATAAATGCTTCTGGCACCTCCAGTAGGGTCAGTAGGGCCTGAGATTGCCAATGAAAGTCGACTCCTCGGGTATATCGGAGGCATATTTCTCTAACGAGTCGCCCAAAGGGTGCCTTCCCGATCAGCAGCGCTGTGCTTTTCTGCAGCTTGCGGATGTCCAGAAGAATCCCAAGTCTTGATGTACCCGGAAAGCCGCGGCGGCAAGGACCTGTAGGGCGTGTGATGGAGGTGGAGTAGTCGGGCTGAGAGGTCCTGGGGCGCTTCTTCAGGGTGGATTTGCGGCGACTCGGTCCCATGGTCCTGTCTGTGGTCTGGAGGGCACGGGGCAGTCCCGGGGAAGGGAGAGGGTCAGATGAGGGAGCCGAGCCGGGGGAGGGTGGAGGAAGACGACAATGATGAATTTAAACAATAAATCTATCAATATTTAAATGATAAAGTGAGGACCAATGTAAAGGAAGATTGATGCAGTTGAGATTGTTTGCCACTGATCTGATAGGCTAGGTGGGGAGCAAGACACAAGATGTCAGTACCTTGAGGCAAAGCCCTTGTTTTAACACCTCCGTATGACTTGAAATTTTCTCGAATTTTGTTCTTAAATGTGTATTTTATTCACTAAGTGCTGCCTGACATAAACTGAGCAACCAAAAGTTCGTTCTACTATCCACATTTATTTACAATTTAATAGCAAGTCACTCTTCAATGCTGATAAATAATGGAACGTTGGGTGTCCCCGTTAAATTATTTGCCATTTGTTATTATGTACAGCTCATAACTAATGGGAGTCCAACTGTTCTTTTTGAAAGAAATTCAAAGGGATACCTTTAGTTCATCTAAGCCATGAAGAATGTTGAATACTAAACATTCTACCAGGAGTATAATTTAAAAACTTTGAACTTTGTTTAATTGGATAGTTTTCTTTCACACTATTCCATGAAGGTATTATTTTTTTCTTTGCGCCTCTTCCAACCCTATCCTCCATCCACTGCCAATGTAAACCTTTGAGAAGGAACATGATAGGAGAGTATAAATAAGAGGCAGAGAAGGGCATCTTATGTTTTTCCCTCTGAAGCAATGAGCAAGAAATTGAACACACATACTGACACACATATGTATATACATATACATATTCAAATGTCTAATATAGTAAGCACAAGTATTTATTAATTTATACATGGTGTAATGTGCTGAGTACTTATTTGTGTATACATATAAACGTGTATAATCTATAAGAAACTCGGAACATATATTTCCAAACAGTCAGCACATTGTATATTAAACATACTTCAGTATTAATAAAACTATAATTACATTGCATAAATTATTATACATATGTATATATTCTTGATCTTTCTTTTTAACTACAAAAATTATTCAATATACTTAGAATAACTAATTCACAAAAGTCCTCTGAAACTGGGCATGTGAAGTTAAAATTCCTAGGTCTGTGCCAGTCAGTAGTTACAGAAGGGAAGTAATTGTGTAAAAGAAGGGTTTATTGGCAATATGAAATTTCTCTAATAATCATTGGTAATTTATTGGTAAACATTTAGTTCAAGTTAAGAAAAAGAAAGAATGAGCCTCTAAATAGATGGGCCTAATAGTAAGAAAGTTGCATGAGGATTCTTAGCTAGCTGTCCTAGGGCTTTCACCTGCATTGAGATCATTGAATGACAAGCTCTTTGATAAATGCCAAAATGTAATTGCCATAGTCATTGTGGAAATTGTAATTACCATAGCTAAAACAAATGAAAGTACTTGATTATTTTTCTAATTATTTGCATTTTTCTATGTAAATGAAGAGTCTAATTACAGAATTAGACTCTTCAAAATCTTCTTTAAAAAGTACAGTCATGCCAACAGTTAGAATGTCTAGCATATTATACACAATTATTTATTCATTTAATATATGATGTGATGTGCCATGTTTTAATTCACTAAAGCAAAGCAAATAAATATTCTGAAAGCATGTGACAAACATTCTGATGGACATCAAATGATAATTCAATAGATATTTAATCAGTAGCCTGATAAATAACACTTGACCTGTATAAACAGCATTATTATCATAGAACAATTCCAGTAGAATGCATTTAAATTACATTGAATGATTGACTATGATATTTCTGTTTCAGAGTATTTGTTCCCATGTACGCATAATTAGAAGTTATCTAGAATTTTATCCTATGATTTTAAACTTGCACATAGTTGTTTTAAAGATTATTTTATTCACATTGCATTAAATCCTTAGAGAGCAGGTATATTGTAAGTAAATATCCAAGTTTCTGAGTTAAGTTATTCTCTTTAACTAGATGACTGATGAAAAATATGCTAGAATCAATAAATTATGAGTGCAAGCATACAATTAAATCACTTCCACCATGTTATAGTGGTCATTTAACTACAATCCATGACCTTTCATTTTCTTTCTTTCCTGCTACAAAACCATTATGTATGTACATATACATATACATACAAATATATATGTATATATTACTTAGTGGTATCGATGGGAGGGAAGATTTGGGAAGTGAGACATTGAGTTCATTAGGGAAATGTAGGGAAGTCCTGACATAGAAACTATCTTCACCAATGAAGATCAGCAACTCATTTAGGGGCACTAAAAGGTTAATAAATAATTAATATATACTTCTTGATTGTTAAATAGCTAGTTAATCTATAATGAAGATAAAATAATAACATGAGTAAAAGTAACCTCGTTTACTTTCATATCTGTTGAGCCTTTACTTTAGTCAACACACATATTTATAAAAACATTCTTGTCCTCTAGGAACCTATACACCACAGAAAACTATTCATTAAACTAGAACCAATTAATTTGGAATTCATTCTTGGTATGATGAGGTTTGCTACTTTGAGGACTATGAATAAAAGGGTTAAACAAGTTTTATAATTGTTCACACATATAAAATTGTAGCACACATAAAAAATTCTATTAAATTCCTTAACTAAACTATGTGTGGGTGTGGGTGGGGTAGTGGTGGTGGTGGTGATGGTGGTTGTTATGGAGGGTGGATAGGCTTAAAGCAATTGTCACTAGGTCAAAATTTATGTTTTTTTGTTTTAAAGTTCATGGAATGTACCTATTTTTATTTCTCCTATCTAAATCTTTTTAACTCTTTAGAATACTTGATAAGACAGTTTGCTTTAATATTCGAAACAAAAAAATTACATGTTGACTCACACTTTATTTAACAAGGTAAAGGACCTCTTAAACCCCTTCTAGATCTAACTAATATTCACTGATTTTACTCTAGCCGTAATTTGTTTGCTTAATTGACAGTGGGTTAATTTTAGTCTATTCATCAGTTCAGAGATAAGATTTTTCTTGGTTCCTTGTTAGGATGTGAGCTAGTATAACTCTAGGCACTAAAAATTAAGAATAATTAAACAGTTGAAAATTATTAAAGATTCATTATTTTCCATTTCAAATAAGACTCCTCATGATCCATTCATTCTGAGTATTTTTTTCTAAAGTTATTTGACCTGTCCAGAAGACATGCACATTTTACAAATTCCATACCCCATCAGTTGCTTCACCTGTGCCTATACCTATTGAGTAAGGAAGGAAATTTCTAATAGGGCAGGAGAGAAGCAAGCTAGTGTTAGCTTATCTGGGACAGCCATCTATTGAACTCCTTCCCAGAATCTTCTCCTGTCTCATAAAATTTGACCTCTGCCATTTGTTTTGCATGAATTGTTCCCTCTGTGGGTAATTCCAGCTTTCTCTTGTTGCCTTTCCAGCTACACATTGCTTCCTGCCCCTTAATATAACTCCTCCCATAACCAATTCTTAGGGATGATCATAACCTACTTGAACTTATTGCTCAATGATTAAGATACATACTTTCCCCATTTCAGTGATTCTGACTCCCTGGTTTTCATTGTTAAAATCCTATTCTCTTCCCAGTTCTCTCCTATTTAAATATAAATTTGACTTAATTTCCTATGTATTTGAGAAATGAGGCCTTTATCAGAGAAACTTACTATAAATCACCCCTCCTGCCCCAGCTTCCTGCTTTCCTTTTAATTTTGGCTGCATTTGTTTTCTTTGCACAAAACCTTTTCTTTAAAAATTTCATGTAATTAAAATTATCCATTTTATTTTTTGTGATCCTCTGTATCTCGTGTTTGGTTATAAATGCTTCCCTTGTTAATAAATCTAAAAGGTAAAATTTTCCCTGAATAGCTTTAATCTTAAACATTTTCCCTTTTTAAAATTTTCTTCCATTTTCTTTTATACTCAGCATCCTATCAGGCTATAATTTCTAATTCTGGTTGTACTTTCACTTATACTCATGATCTATTAGTCCTGATGGAGGAGTTTAAATACTCCCTGATCTTCACTGGTCCAGGTTCTACCTCTACCATCATGACATAGCAACTTCTTCCTCATTGAAGTTTACTCAGTCTTCATCCAGGACACTCTCCTTTTCTCAAAAGTTCAGTGCCTGGATTACAGTCTTTCTTTTCCAACTCTTTTTCTTATATTAGGATACTTTAATGTACACGATGATACTCCCACATAGACCCTATGGTTTTCACCTATGAATGGACGAAACATGACGGAAAAAAAAAACTTTTCATCTTATGCATTAGGAAATCATGAAAGACTATTGCCCAGAAGTACTAGAGCTAGATGGTAAAGTGAAGGTCAATGTAATACACAGAATACTACAGGAGAGAAAACTTGGAAAACCAAATCACCGTGTTTGTGGTATAAAAAATACCCATTATTCTTAATTTAATTAGAAAAGTAAACACAGAGATGCCTTAGATAAGAAGAGGAATTTATTCCCTTTCTCCCAGGAAGAAAGGGGTGCCTCATGAGATGATGTCTTACCCATGTTGATGCATGAGGTCGGGGCCGGAAGAGAGAGAGCCTAGCCCTGTTCCAAGGTTTATAAACCTAATGAGGACGTCCCCTCTCCTGGCCAACTGCCCTCTTTCACTGGTGAAAAATTCACCTCCCAA
>JAQQSW010021457.1:0-10654 GCA_028646575.1 Pseudocheirus occidentalis
CAAGACCACGATCCAGATCCAGGCCACTCAATGCAAGAGCACTTGGCCCTAATCAATCGATTCAGTCCCCCTGGGAGTCCACAGGCCAGGGGCTCTGAAGCAGCCTGGTGGGAGCCGCTGGTGGATCCCACAGTTCCCTTCCCCCACTGCTTCCTTGCTCCGGGGGCAGATTGGCTGAACTGCTTTACCACCCCCAAATTAATTTTCAAAGTTTCACTTTCACTAACCGGTCTCTGAGGATTTGAAGATTCCCTTAGGCAGGTGCTTTAGATTTTCGATTTTAGATTTTAGTAGAAGCTTGGGGGGCTCACTCCTCCAGGCCGCCCTGGGGCCTAGTGTGGCCCCGTTTGCAGTTTTGGGCTGGCTGGGTCTCTGCTCCACTGTGGTGCAAGCTGCCCCTCTCCCGTCCCGTTCCTCACGCCTTGGCAGATGTGGAGGTGCTGGAGGCTGTAGATCTCTCCTGCAGACTGGCTCTGGTGCCCGCTTGGCTCAGCTCAGTCAGGCTACTTCCCACCACCTTCAGGCTGTTCCAGCCTCTGTTCTCGGCTGCCCTGATGAGTCCCTGCTGCCGAGTTGCCTTCAGCGAGAGATGTGTTCTCTGTATTTTTGTGTGAGTCTGAGAGTCCTAGACTTTATCTGGGCTCATAATTTTCTGGGTGTTTAGGGTGGTGTGGGAGCTGCGGGACCTTGTTGCTTCTATGCTGCCATCTTGGCTCCGCCCCCAAAACGCCTCAAGCGTCATCTCTTCTTGTGAGATAGGTGATAGAGTAGAAAGTGACCGTGAGGAATATATCTGAGTGATGTGAGAAAAAGAGAGAAGATGGCATTCTAAAAATGGCTTCAATTTATCTGGTAAAGTAGAAAGTGAAGTCATCTGCTGAAGAAGGGGTAGGAGGGATAGCTATGCGAGTCTTGAGAGGTGATAAAAAGGATTTTGTGAGTTTGTTAAGGGAGATTATGCCCCAGATTTATGGAGAGAACATTTGTTAATGCTATTTATTCTATAATTTTTCAGTAAATGTCTTTGCTTTGACTTGTGCCACTTTTTTTTTTGGCCTTTGCACAGCTTATATTATTAAGCTATGAATATCCTGTTTGAGGATAGTTTTACTAGCTACTATGTGCACATTTTTGTCCTCATAAACGTTCACGCATTTCCCCCTCCCCCTTTCCTAGTTATAGGGTTTTTTTATTTGCACATCCCTTTTCACTTTACAGTACATCTGACTATAATGCACAACATGATTCCAAGTTTGATCAGTGACTCACTGGGCACTGAGCTTCTGATTGGCCAATAGCAATACCTTATTATTGGCCCAATACCTTGTTAAAGGTAAAATTACTCATGAACTATAGTTTTAAGGATGCAGATATGCAAAGTACCTTCAAAATGAGACAGCCACCCTCTAGGAAACCTAATTTACAAGTTCAAGTTGGATGGTAGCTTCGAAGGGGAGTCCTGTACTAGTAACCTACAGAGAATGTGGTATATTTAGCTGGGTTCAGGGTGTCCTCAAATACAAAAAAGACTAACTATGTCAGTGTGTTTATAGCCTTGAGCCTTGGGTCATGATTTCTTTAAGGGAAAAGTAAAGAAAAAGGATATGATGGGCAGCTAAGTTGGTACAGCGGATGGGGTGCCAGACCTTTTGTAAAAAAATTTTTAAAAATTTTTTTTAATTCATTTGTTTGTTTTCAACTTTCTATAAGATTTTGAGAACTTTTTAGCGTTCTCCACTCCCCCAACCCAAAATGGCATGAATTCTGATATAGGCTATACATGTATAATCACATTAAACATATTTCCACATTAGTCATGTTGTAAAGAAGAATTAGAACTGAAGGGAAAAACTATGAGCAATAAGAAACAAAAAAAAGGAAATAATATGCTTCAATCTGCATTCAGACTCTGCAGTTCTTTCTCAGGATGAGGTTAGCATTTCCCATCATGAGTCTTTTGGAATTGTTTAGACCCTTGTATTGCCTTAGTACAGTATTTGCCTGGGACTGTAGTATGGCAGTGCTCTGTTACAATAAAGCACAACCAAAGAACTGAGGAACAGAATGTATGGACTCTGCTAAGCTAGAACTTCCAGCTGGAACCAGTCCTATTCCCCCAGTGGTCACTTGGGGTAGGAACTGAGGCCAGTAAAATGTGAGAGACTGAAATGGCTTTGAGCTCCAGTTCTTAGGGAAATTGCAAAGAGGAAGGTGTCAGAAAGACAATAATAGGGAAAATATAAGAAAAAAAGACTGAAATTACTAAAGGTCCCAGGAAGAAGAAAACTCATTTGAAGACCTTAAAGAGAAGCAGGTAAACCAATAAGAAGCCATTAATAATAGAAGGGAATATGGACTTCAGGTGAGCCAAATATTATTAATAGCTAATATTTATACAGTGCTTCAGGCACTATGCTAACTATTTTATAGTCACTATTTCATTAGTCAAAATTCTTTAGTCATATTTCATATTT
This sequence comes from Pseudocheirus occidentalis, assembly GCA_028646575.1. Lineage (NCBI taxonomy): Eukaryota > Metazoa > Chordata > Mammalia > Diprotodontia > Pseudocheiridae > Pseudocheirus > Pseudocheirus occidentalis. The sequence goes on from JAQQSW010021457.1 coordinate 2,475, forward strand.
CACATTTCTTGCTATATTAAAATTTGGAGTGCCAAGTGTAACACCATGCACCAGCAGATTCCCAAAAGAATGCTACTGTGAACAGCATTTAAGATTCAGATTATACGATAATAGTGAACACACTGTTTATTCCATTACAAATCAAGCCAAACATTCACAATATAATATTCACAACATTACATCTTATCTCAGAAAGTCACAATATGGTGTTCATAACAGCTTAACATTAGAATGACCCCACAGTTTTCACTACAGTGGCCACAATATTTAGAACAAGGAACAAAACAATAATTATCTGGTTTCCGTAAGGGGCAAACACTTCTCACTTAATCATTCAATCAATTCACAATATATCAATCTTCCACTCATGGAGCAACCATTAAATTAATCAGTCACTCATCTAGCAGTCAGTCACTAAGCTAGAGACCTGATTACTAAATATCATTAGTCACTAAAACAATCATTAGAAAACCACACAAACTTTCCACCCCTTGGTGTCCAGCAAACCTCAGTTTCATCCAAGGGGAGGCCTTTTCTTCATCTTGACTCTGGGTGGTCTCTCTGATTCCCTGGATCCCCTTCCATGATTCCAGCTCTCTCCTGAATCTGCAAAACAGTCACCTGGATTCAGAAGCAGACAGCTCCCAGGTTCTTGTCCAGTTCCCAGGGCAATCCCTGGCACACATTGAAGTTCACAGGGTCCAGCACATCTCAAACCCTTCACCACTTCTCTTGCCTGGAACTCAAGGCTCAGCCAGGCCTTGAACAAACAAAGTCTTATCCTGGTCATGCTTCTTAAGTCTTCTAGCAGTTCAGCTGGCCCTAGGACCCAGTAGGAATATTGGCCTTCTATTGGGCCTTCATCAGATTCTGGTCTCAGGAAAACTCCATCTCAACTCTTAGTCAGCTTCCAGATGCTGGGAGAGAAACTCTCTCTCTCTCTCTCTCAAGAAAACTCCAACTTACTTCTTCAGCTCCAAGATGCTGAGACAATCCTGCTTCCTCCAGCTGGAAAATTCCAGTTCTGTCTGTCTCTAGAATTCTTCTTTATATACAGCACTGGCCTCCTGTCTCATCCAATAGCTTCCTTCCTCAACAGGGGAGTTCACACCTTCTCAACAGTGGACAGGGCTCACACCTTCCATACTTAGCCCTAAGTTACTAAGTGCTACTTAGCCCTAAGTTACTAAGTGCTAAGTATCTGCTAAACTTGATTGCTATTACACCAAGCTTGAAGGCAGAAAGACTCATCTTCCTGAGTTCAAACCTAGATTCAGATATTTACTAGCTGTATGACTTTGGTCAAGTCACCTTGTTTACCTCAGTTTCCTCATCTGTCAAATAAGCTGGAGAAGGAAAAGGTAACCCTCTCCAGTATATTTGCTAAGAAAACTCCAAATGGGTTCACAAAGCATCAGACATGACTGAAAGGACTCAACAACAATATAATGGGTAAGTAAATTAGCAGTGATAGAAAACAGTAAGGCTTTAATTTTTTTAAAATCGATTCTTTAAATTGAGTCAGCAGTATCCCTCCATGCTAGCCATTATGGAGTCTCTGCCCACACAGGAAAACTTAGCTACTGACCATAATGATGGGGGAAATGAGAGACTCTCTAGGGAACGGGTAGAAAAGAAGGTAGTATGTAAGCAACTCATCATTTGAATACATTGTGTGTTTGTGTCCTGGACATTGGTTATATGTGTTTGTCTGTTAGAAGACATAGATACAGGGGTGGTTAGGAGTCAGGAGGATCTGAGTTCAAATTTGGCCTCAGACACTTAATGCAGAAAAACTAGCTATGTGACCTTGGGCAAGTCACTTAACAACAATTGCCTTGTCTTCCCCCTCCAAAAAAAGAAAAAAAGACATAGATGTGTATGTATTCAAGGGCAGAAATGATCCCCCTTTCTTTAGTGGTATATTTTCCAAATGTCTTCAAGGAGTTATGAAGTCAATACTATAGACTGCTTTCAGTTTATAGGTCTTTGAGCCAAGGGAGCTTACTGAGTCTTGTGGAGCCATAACATTTTCGTTACCAGTTCAGCAGCTGCACACTAAATCCATTGGCTATAAATTCTGATGATGCTTGTTTTGCAGGAAAAGTTATGCACAACAACTAGTTTCTAAAGCCTGGGCATCTCAGCTGTTCAGAGGTAATTGCAACTGCACTGTGAGGGCAGCAGGACTCACTGAAGACTTCCACCTCAAATGAAAGGAGAAATAGGTGGGGGAAGATGCTAATAAGAACAGACGTCCAGGACTCTGAGGTTTACAAAGTGCTTTATGTGCATTATCTCATTGCATGAGAACTCAGGAAATACTTTTCATTAATGACTAGAAAAGGAGTCAGTTTCTGAGTTTCTGGCACTGACACAAAATTCCAGTGAAACAGGGGAAATCAGAATTGGCTACAATATTTAAGTCAATGAGTACTTAATTTTGTGTGTGTGTGTGTGTGTGTGTGTATCATCTATAATGTAGGTCAAGCTCTGAGTTCAGTCACTCAATCTCTCGTTCATACTGATAGAGGCAGCAGAGTGTGGTGCTAGGAGCTTTCCCTGTTTTCTTCTGACATGTAATCATGTATGACTATAGGAGGCATAGCTGGCCTTGTGGGTTCCAGTGCTGTCTCAATTACCTACTAGCTACATGAACACAAGTAAATCACTTAACCTCTCAGTCTCCCAGGCAACTCTTTGATATGTTTCTGCCTTGATGAAGGGAGGTTCCACATCAATAATTCACTATGCTAATGAAATCTCACCCCAGAATAGTGTGTGTGTATGTGTATATACAAAAGTCAAATGTGTATATCTTTTGTTAATTTTCCTACCTCCAGGAATATCATTTAACCTTTAGTTTTTGTGATCCAAACATTTGAGACCAGGTTGGTTGGTTGGTTGGCTGTTGTCCTTTGGGCTAAAAGAATATCAAAATGGCATCACTGTGTCAGAGAGACTAGGAAGGAACAATCCAAATTAAGTGTTAAGATCCCTGGTTCTGTCACCAACATAGCATTGTACATGAGAAAACTGCTGTCTCCTCGTGTTTGTTAAAAGCCTTTGGGTGAATTTTTTTTAAGCCTCTAAATATACCCTTAACCTGGGAGCCATGGTTCAAATGGCCATATTCAGGTTTGTGCACCAAAAGCACAGCCTGTTATGAGGCACCATACATAAACTGAGGAATCAAGGGAAAGCAATTATTTTCTGAGCAATATCACAAAAGGAGAGATAAAAGGCAATCTGTGTGGAAGGAATAACCCTTGTTTCCCATTCCTAAATTCTGCATTTATTTTCTGTTAACAGAATCAGAAGTAATTAAGATAATTTTTTAAAAAGCCTTCTGTGCTTTCAAAGAGAAATGCTAGGTTGGGGTTTTTTTCCCTCTTTAATTATTGATACCAGCTGGAGCCTAACCCAGACAATCTTACTGGTAGACTCAATATAAGTTCTCCCAAACATAAAAAAAGAATAGCAACAATTTTAAAAAATCATTTAGTGCCTGAAGACACAGTGGTGCTATAAAAATCAAGTCAACTTTCTGTAGTAATTTATCTCTGAAATATTCCCTCAGGCTGCAAGAGGTTTACGTGGCACAGTACTCATCCAAAGATAAAAGCTACCACTGCCTACTTCTCCCTAACCCAGTATTCACAGCAGAATAAGTCTAATGAATTATTTTTGAATGTTATCTTAGAGCGATTATTTTAACTATAAGATATTAACCCTGATCTGCTTATGTGCTGCAGGCTCTCTTGACATCACATACTCATACATGAGTGTTGTCACTGTTACTATTATTACAGTGCTGTCATTAGAATGTGGGCTCCTTGAGAGCAGGAACTGTCCTTTGCCTCTTTTTATATCCTCAGTGTCTGTATGCACAGAATCTGACACACAGTAGGTGCTTAATGAGATGCCCATTAATTTTACAGATTGATTTTATTGTTAGTATTATTCTATGGCGATGCATTGGGGGAAAGCCTATCCAGTTGCCTTGACTTCTCTATTCCTTTTTTTTTTTTTTTTTTTGGCTTTTTGGAGGAGGGAAGGTAGGGCAATTGGGGTTAAGTGACTTGCCCAAGGTCACACAGCTAGTTTTTTTGCATTAAGTGTCTGAGACTGGATTTGAACTCAGGTCTTCCTGATTCCAAGACCAGTGCTCTATTCACTGCACCACCTAGCTTCCCCTTCTCTATTCCTTTTTAGGCCCATTTAAGGTTTTCTGTTTCCATCTTTGAATATTTCCCCCACATCTCTGTTTTTTATGTCTGTATTTCGTTGAGATAGTCTAGTGGACAGGTGCCATGTGGGATATTTTTGGCCATCAATAAATGTTAAATAAAAATTATGAAAACTAAGTTGGGCCTCTAAAGCTGGTCACAAACAACACATGGTTCCCAAAGAAACAGACAGTAAGATTAACTGGTGCTTGGCATGTAGTAGCACCTCCACCATCTAAAATGATAAAAGCTATTTCTTTCACTCTCAATATTCAAAATGAAATATCCCCAACAGAACACGATCTACTTTAAATCTGAATGGGGCTGTTCCTGCTCACTAATGTTTTCTGATAAATGCTCTGGTTTGGCTTTGACATTTATCTAACAGCAGGAGCTCATTATCCTGTGGCAACCCTATGTTCCAAAGACATGATCTCTTAATTGAATCCACATCTACAGGAAAAAAAAAAAACCTGCCACAAGCCCCTGTAAATGACAATCTGCCTCCAACCCTCTGTTCCTAGAAGAAACAGAGAAGACTGAAAAGAGTACATGTGGATTGCTCTTATATAAATTAGACTTGTAACATTTGAGAGGAGGGAAGAACAATCAGTCTGTTGCCATCTATTAGTATACAAAGTTGAGAAGTAAATGTTGTTAATTTGTATTTATTATTCTCTTAAAGAAAACATGTGCATCTTTTCTAAAAACCCAGTGACTGTGGTGTTAGAGGGCAAGCAAAAGGAACCACATTTTACTCAAGGCTAAATAATGGTTATTTGGAAAAGAAGAATTACAAAGTTCATCCCAAAAGTGTTGCTGGGAAAACTGAGATAAAGTAATTTGCCCAAAATGATAGAGAAGGAGAACTCCTTGACTTAGGAAACTTGGCTCCTCCTTTCAGTAATGCTATTCACTAGTTGCATAAAATCACTTTAACTTCCTGGACCTCAGTTTCCTCATTTCTAATGATAATAGCTGGCATTTAGTTATTGTTCCAGACTTCTGTATGGAACCATGGTATGAAAATTGCCTCCACTGATGCAGAACAACCCCTTTCTATGACTTACTGTTTCAAGATAGCTGTCCCAGAGCTGTTGTTCACTCATTTTCAATCCTATCTGACTCTTCATGATCCCATTTGGAGTTTTCTTGGCAAAAATACTGGAGTAGTTTGCCATTTCCTTCTCCAGCTCATTTTACAGAGGAGGAAACTGAGGGAAGCAAGGTTAAATGACTTGCCCAGGGTCACACGGCCAGTAAGTATCTGAGGCCAAATCTGAACTCAGGAAGATGTCTTCGTCACTCCAGGCCCAGGACTCTATCCACTGCACCATCTTGTTGCCCATGCCGGGGGTACGGAAGAACTATCTGGCATCCCAGGATGGGTTTATGGCAAAGGCAGGACTTGAGCCCTAGTTTTTCTTGTCCATGCTACATTGCTTCTTGTCAGACACATTACATAGCACTTAAAAGTTTCCCAAATGTTTTATGTGCACTTTATTGTTAGTGCCTCACAACAACCCTGTGAAGTAGATGCTGCAAGGACTAGAATCCGTTTTATAGATGAAGAGACTAAGGCTCATAGGGTCCATAGTCAGATAACCAGTAAGTATCACAGGCAGTTCAACCAAGCTCCTTCAAACTCCAAATCCAACACTTGTCTTATCATTCCCTGCTGTCTATCATGAGGGGGGAAAATGAGGGGTTTGTATTAAATAACCCCTAACATCCTTCACCACTTGAATTTTCAGTAAGTCTAACTATTACCTCATTTCAGTGCTATTCTCAGTTCCCTAGCTCAAGAAACTCTAAATTCCATAAAATGGTGGAAAAGTGCAGACTATTCTCTGATGCAGACTATACACAGAGAAACTGTGAATGGTGCATAAATAACCACATGCATACCTGCATGGCATCATGTGACAGTCTTGCCAAAGTCAATCCACAGCAAAGATTTATGAAGTTCCCACAACATGCAAGCCTCTGTGTTAGGCACCATTGAAGAAAAAACAACAACAAAGAGAGTAGTTTTGTTTTGTTGTTAATATATTATTAAGTTTCTTGACTTTACCTTGAAGTCAGCCTTGTTTTACAGCATTAAGGTATGGGCCAATTTCAGGTATCTATTTTGGGACAGGCTACATCCAAAGGCTCTATAGGGATTATCGGTTAATTCTAGAGTTGAGACTCATAATCAGGCATCCCTTGAACAACTTCTCTGGGCTACCACAAGGACAAAATTTTGAACAAGTGCTGTTCACTAGTTGCATAAAGTCACTTTAACTGCCTGGGCCTCAGTATCCTCATATCTAGTGATAATAGCTGACATTTAGTTAATAGTTCTAGACTTGTGTAGGGAACTATGTCTCCTCTGGTGTAGAATACCCCAGGTATACCTGGTCTGACCCCATACACTACAGAGGTCATTTTGCCATCGGATAAAGAGACTCATTCAGCATCTTCATTCATGGTAGCTTCTAGTACAAATGCTGTCTAGCTTTTTAGCTTCCTTTGTAATGGGGATAATCACAAACCACCACCATCAAACTCTCAAGCTAGCATATATCCCCATGGACCATGCAAGGAATTGAGCTGAACTCTCCTGACCGTTTTACTGAGTTACGCAGGTTTTGACTCAGTGTTGAAGGAGTTGGAGCTTTGAGATTACAAAACAATCCTTCAGTCCCTGTAGTGGCAGCAGGAGGGAGATGATACTTCAAAAGAGTATGGACGACCAAGTCAAGAAGAATTCCTGCTCAACAGACTCTAAAGTAGTGGTTCTCAACCTTCCTACTGCCGCGACCCTTTAATACAGTTCTTCATGTTGTGGTGACCCCCAACCATAAAATTATTTTCGTTGCTACTTCATAACTGTAATTTTGCTACTGTTATGAATCTGTCTGATATGCAGGATGTATTTTCATTGTTACAAACCGCAGCTCTAAAGGGATAGAAATTTTTCATTTTGCAACTCTTCCCATTCACTGAGAATACAAAGACTTTGTGAGGTTCTCTTTTAGACATATGAGGTAGAAAGAGGGGATCCTCTACTTTGACTATACTCGCACTATGGTAACCAGAGTATGGGTTTATCTTGGTGAACCTGACTTGAATTCTCAAAGCTTCTGGCTGCCTCTTCTGCTATGAAATTCTTTCTCTGAATTTAGGTGATTAAACAGTCTTGAGCAGGATATTTTCAGCCTTGCAAGCAACTACATAAAAGGGAGAGGTTGAGAGTTCCTGAGCCCTTTAGGCAGAGCTATATGGCAGCAGGAATTTTCTGCAACTACATACTTTCAGGGCAAAATGGCCACCTATGGGAGCATAAGCCCAGTCCACCTCTAACTGGATGGATAGAAGACACAGAATGTTTAGGAGTTGTGTAGACAGTGAAGAGCTGAGGTGAAGATGAAATGGCTGTTTATCAGACTTGCAAAATGTTTTGTGCTTTAATGTTCTAAGTAACATCCTGTAGGAAGAGTATAATGGGAGATATGGGTTAATGTCTCATACTTTAAGTCTTGTCAATGCACCCTTATGAATCTTTGTGTTTTAAGCATTTTTGTATACAGAAAACTAATAGCTATTGTCTAACCGATTTATGTTGTACATTGGGTAGCTTTGTACTCCCATTTGGTTATAACTCTAGACATGAAGTATACATAAGCTTTAAGTGATTTTCTCTGGGGCTTTGGAACAGGTTTTTAAAGAGTCAGAGAATGGGAGAAAGCCTAACTACTCTCTTTAGTGACCAGGCTTCCTCATGAAATGAACCCAGGCAGCATGTGAGCCTAGAGATGGGGAATTAGTAGGAGAGAGCATCCTCAGCCCCCTACATAAAGTGGTCTGTTGTTATCTGTTGTAGGCCAAGACTTTCAGGGATCTTGGCCACATTAGCTCCCCAGTTCTACAAAGGTCCTTAGGCTGATATGCAAGGAGAGTACAATC
>JAQQSW010021458.1:0-10654 GCA_028646575.1 Pseudocheirus occidentalis
CATATGATCACTGTCACAATATGTCCACTATGAAAATGTCCTGTATAATCACACCTACACAGCCTGTATTGATTTGATTGTCCTTCCAGCGGGGGTGGGTGACAAGGGAGGAATCGAAAGAATCTAGAATATAAAGCTCTGCAGTACCTGCAACTAGGAATCAAGATATACAGGGGCTAGGATAGGAAGATCCACCCTGCCCTACCAGAAAGTTAGAGAGCAGACCAGGCGAGGGACTCCACAGTGGGATTTCTGTTTTGGGGGTGGGGTGGGGTAGGGTTAAGATGGGGAGAAAATTTGTAACTCAAAAATCTCATGAAAATGAACAATGTAAACAAGAAAACAAATAAAATTTATTACATTTTAAAAAGTTACTTTCTCTTAAAATCAAAGTAAGTTTAAGGGCTAACAAAACATCTAGAATAGAAAATTCATGATAGGGATTCTTAACAAGTCTCTAATCCCCCCTCCTTTAGTTGTTAAATATGGGCTTTGTATTTGTATGTGTCTGTCAGCATGTGTCTTTATGTCTATATTATGTGCGCTGTGAATTGAGTCTATTATCTTGTAAGATTTAAAATGCAGGCAGCCAAGGTAGCAGAAGCTTTTCCAAGGCCCTCTAACAACTCTGTTGCTAAAGGCTAAAAAGTGTTTTTGAATGATATAAGAGTGACAGAACCCAGTGGGAGACAGAGTGTAGCAGATTCCCAGGCCAGGAAAGTGACTACTCAGGTCTTGGCAGGGAGAATGATGAGTGTGGATCTGAGAGCAGAGTATGGTAGACTGAGAAGAAGCCCCAAGCAGCCAACAAACTCACCCAGCCAGAGGGGTTGGCAGCCATCTTATCACAGGACAGAGGATCATTGAACCGGGTAGGAAAAAACTCAGGGCCCACAGTAAGGTCACTGCTTTTCCTGGGGCAACCTGGATGTTTAAAATTATATACCTAAACTTCCAGATGCAAAGATGGAGTAATAAAGTTCACTTGCTCTGATCCCCCCTCCTTGACTCAGAAAAGTCCAGAGTTAAATGTACCACCCAGAGTAAAATCTTGAATTAGTGGAAACAGCCTCAGGCTTGGGTGTCACTGAAGAAAGGGGAAGGGAGACAGTACAGCATGTAAGCCCAGGAGGGTGGAGCCAGCAAGCACTAACAACACAGGAACAGGTGTGCTTTAGCACTACCTGGCCAATCAGCAAACAGCAACCTTGCCTCTGGCGTCCCGTTACAAAGCCTGCCTGTGCCATAGCCCAGAGACTCAGAGGTGGAAACCTGAAGGAGCCAGACCACCTCGCTCCCATACGTTACTCTGTAAGCCTCAGGGTAACTCAGGGGAATCATTGAGAGTCCTGGCCTTGGCCTCAGTCTACTCCCGAAGTTAACAACCAAACTTCTACCTCCCAGTCTGAGAAGCTTAACACTTTTGCACCCCAGAAGCAGATATCCACTCTAAAAATCTAGGACATAGACACTCACAATGAGGAAAAAGGAGACAGCAAAGGCTAGGACGATCAAATCTTTTTATGCTGAGCAAGAATAAACAAATTCAGAAAGCAACAGACTCTATCCTTACACTGGAGACCACAGAAAGAAATGTGAATTGGTCTGAAGCCCAAAGAGCCTTCTTGGAGGATCTCAAAAGAGATTTTTAAAATGAAATTAGAGATGTAGGAGATATCTACAGATCTACAGTGATCAAATTGGAAAAAAATCTCACTGAAGAAAACAAATCTTTAAAAAGTAAAATTGGAGAACTAGGACAGGAGGTCCAAAACCTAACCAGAGAAAATACCTCTCTAAAATTGAAAAATGAACATATGGAAAAGGAACTCCAAAAACTAATTGAGGAAAATAATTCACTAAAAATTAGAATCAGACAAATTGAAGCTAAGGACTCTATGCTGCAAGAAGAGTCAGTCAAACAAAACATAAAGATTGAAAAATTAGAAGAAAGTTCAAAATATCTCACTCAAAAAACAACTGACCTAGAAAACAGATCCAGGAGAGAAAACCTAAGAATTATTGGTGTACCAGAAAGCCATGGTGAAAAAACCAGCCTGGACAAAATCCTCCAAGAGATTGTCAAAGAAAACTGTCATGAGGTCCTAGAATCAGAAGGAGAAATAGTTATTGAAAAAATTCACCAGTCTCCTCCTGAAAGAGGTCCCAAATTGAAAACTCCAAGAAATATAGTAGCCAAATTCCAGAGCTACAAGGTCAAGGAGCAAATACTGAATGCAGCCAAAAAGAAACAATTCAAATATTGTGGAACTACAGTCAGGATTACACAGGATTTAGCAGCTGCTACATTGAAAGATCAGAGGGAATAGAATGCCATATTTCATAAAGCAAAAGAGCTAGGACTGCAACCAAGGACTGACTACCCAGCAAGGCTGAGAATATTCTTTCAGGCAAGGAGATGGTCATTTAATGAAATAAAGGACTTCCAGACTTTCCTTATGAAAAAGCCTGAGCTCAATGGAAAATTCTGTCTCCACTTACAAGACCCAAGAAAGACATAAAAAGATAAACAAGGAAAACATACACATACACATACAAATGCTCACACATGCACATAACTTGGGACTCAGTAAGAGCAAACTGTTTACATTCCTTTATGAGAAGCAGATACCTGTCAGTACTGAAATTTGTATAAGTATTGTGACGCTTAAAAGGGATATACACAAAAAGAAGGTGTGAGTATAAGTGAACTAATCTGAAGATTAAAAAAAACTTATTAAGGGGAAGAAAGGGATTGTAATGGGAGAAAAGGAAAGGTAGAGGCAGAAGATGGCAGATTATGCCACAAGAAGAGGTATAGAAACATACTAAAGTGGAGGGGTGGGAAGAAAGGAGATACATATCATATGACTGTTACTCTCATTGGTTCTGATTTAAAGAGGGATCAATACAAATGCCTAAGTTTAGATTCTAACGTGAAAAGACACAAAAACTCATAAAAATAGAGGGAAAAGAAGGAGGGAGAGGAGCAATGTATGAAATTTGCTAGAATTGGTTTGGGTTCAAGAATAACAAATGCTGTTAAGAATTAAAATCTATTGTACCCTACAGGCAATAGGAGGGATAAGGGGGAGGAGTATAAGAAGGGGGGGTAGGCAGAAGGGAGGAAAAGTGTAGTAAGGGGAAAGGTTACTAAAGAGGGGGGAACACAGGGAGGGAATACTGAGGGTGGTTGTAGTCAAAAGGAAAAATCTTAAGGAGAGGAAGGGAAAAAGAAGACATGAAGATATAAACAGGGGATGGAATAAGATGGAGGGAAAGTCTCTGAGAGTAATCATAACTGTGAATGTGAGTGGAATGAACTCTCCCATAAAACAGAGGCAGATAGCAGAATGGATTAAAAACCACAATCCTACAATATGCTGTCTACAAGAAACACATTTGAAACAAGGGGATACACACAGGATAAAGGTAAAAGGATGGAGAAGAATGTATTGTGCCTCAGGTAAAGTAAAAAAAAGGAAGGTGTAGTAATCCTTATTTCAGATGAAGTAAAAGCTAAAATAGATCTACTTAAAAGAGATAAGGAAGGAAACTACATCCGCTAGAAGGCACCATCGAGAATGAAGAAATATCATTACTTAACATATATGTACCAAGTGGTACAACACCCAAATTCCTAGAGGAAAAGTCAAGGAAATTAGAGGAGGAAATAGATAGCAAAACAATACTAGTGGGGGACATCAATCTTCCCCTCTCTGAACGTGATAAATCTAACCTCAAAATTAAACAAGAAAGAAGTTACGGAGTCAAATAGAATTTTAGAGAAGCTAGACATGATAGATCTCTGGAGAAAATTGAATGGGGATAAAAAGGAATATACATTCTTTTCAGCAGTACATGGCACATACACAAAAATAGACCATGTACTAGGGCATAAAAACCTCACAATTATGTGCAAAAAGGCAGAAATATTAAATGTATCATTCTCAGATCATGATGCAATAAAAATTAAATGCAATGAAGGGCCATGAAAAGATGGACTAAAAACTAATTGGAGTATTCCATCTCTGGGCAGAGATTACAACTGGAGCTGTGTTCCTTGATGAGAAAGCTCTAAGAAGGATATCAAAGGAAAAGGAAGGTTACAGTGTTTACCTCCCAAGTTCTCAACCAAGGAAAGATGTTTGAGGAGTCCAAAAGACAAGCTGAAGAAAAAAATGAAAAGGTTGTGGAAGTGGGAGAGGAGCAAGGAGAATTACAGAAAGAGAAGGAACCAAGAAACCAGCCTGGACATAAGGAAGCCATGACCTCAGGCTCCATGTTGGCCACAGGTGCCACCACGTCAGGGTCAAGTGACCTAGAGAAGAGTGGAAGTGAAGAGAGTGATGAAGAATTCATTCTAGTTCCTTTGCCACCACAATTGGCCCCAGGACATTTTGAAGACTTAAAAGATGCCCTTGACCTCCAACCTCCCTACCAGACTGTCAGCAGGGATACGAGTAATGTTGACAATTCTGAGGACCACAATGAAAAGTAAGACAGCAACAGAGATTCCAGTGACATCCTTATCCTGGATGATCATGCCAATGATGCCTACAGCAATGAACACGCTTTATTCCAAAAAGAAATAGTGCCCACTGATAGCCCCCAGATTCCCAACTTGCAAATTCAATTGGAACAGAGCTACAGAAGCTCTGTAGAGAAAAGAGGAATAGCTGGAGAAATGGAGGAGAAAAGGGAAGAAGAGAAGAAAGACAGTGAATGGGAAGATCAGAAAGTCTCACCTCCAGCCTCCATTGTGGATGATGGTGATACTATATCTGCTTCAAGGGATCTTGAGAACCATGAAATGGAAGGGGCTTTGGATGAAGAATGGTCTGGGACTCCTTTGTCCCCTTCATCTGCTCCAGAACCACTAGAAGATGATGACTGTAGGCATCCCAGGCTCTGACCTGGCTACCAGACAAGGAAAAAAAGGGAGTCATACCATCCTAGATGTGAAAAGCCAGAATGCTATGGCTGCTGTTTTTTCGCTTATATTCTTTCCCATTGTAGGTTATGCTGAGGGATGCCGGGGGCCATTTTCCACAAAGAGTAGGAAATCCCAGGGAACCAATGTACACTCAGACTCAAGACCTGCCAATCAACAGCAGAGATGATGGAAGGGCTTGAGGGGGCTTTCCTCACATTCTCTCCCAATTTCCCTCCTCCTTTTCTTTTTCCCCAGTGGCTAGCTAGACACAAGGGAAGTCTTTATACTAGGCAAGCCAGGCTCCCCTGCACCTGCCTTCCCTCTCCCCTCTTTGGGGAGCTTTGAAGACAACTAAAAATTGAAGATTGGAACCACCTCAAAACAATAATATTGAATGAGGCAAAATTTTACAGAAAAACACATCTCCACATGAGACATCAGGGAAGACTCCCTAATCCCACCACTTTGCAAAGATGAGAGGTTTGGATGCTCTGTGGGCTTTTTGATGTGTTGATCATTTCTGCTCTTTTCTCTTCCCCTTTTACCCCTGAAGAAAAAGCATTTGTAATCAGAGATGGCTTTCTCTGAGAGAGCATGGAGGAGGAATGGGGGCAAATATTCTGGTGATAGAAAGAAATCATTTCAATAAAATGTATTTTTCAAAACCCTGAAAAAAACTAATTGGAAACTGAATAATTTAATCCTAAGTAATGAGTGGGTCAAATAAGAAATTATAGAAACAATCAGTAACTTCATTCAAGAGAATGACAATAATGAGACATCATACAAAAACTTGTGGGATGCAGCAAAAGCAGAACTTAGGGGAACTTTTATATCCCTGAATGCATACATGAAAAAATTAGAGAAAATGGAGGTCAATGAATGGGACATGCAATTGAAAAAGCCAGAAAAAGAACAAATTAAAAATCCTAAATTAAATACTAAATTTAAAATAATGAAAACCAAAGGAGAGATTAATAAAACTGAAAGTAAGGAAACTATTGAACTTATAAATAAAACTAAGATTTGGTTTTATGAAAAAAACAATAAAATTGATATACCCTTAGTCAATATGATAAAAAAAAAGAAAGAAGAAAACCAAATTCCAAGTCTCAAAAATGAAAAGGGAGAATGTACCTCCAATGAAGAAGAAATTAAAACAATAATTAGAAATTATTTTGCCCAACTGTATGCACATAAATTTGACAATCTTAGTGAAATGGATGAATATTTACAAAAATATAAGTTGCCCAAACTAACTGAAGAGGAAGTAAATTACTTAAACGCATGTCAGAAAAAGAAACTGAACAAACTATCAGAGAACTCCCTAGGAAAAAATTCCGAGGGACAGATCAATTTACTAGTGAAGTCTATCAAACATTTAAATATTGATTGATCCCAATACTCTACAAACTATTTGGGAAAATTGATGAGGAAGGAGTCCTGCCACATTCTTTTTATGACACAAATATGGTACTGATACCTAAATCAGGGAGAGACAAAACAGAGAAAGAATATTATCAACCCATCTCCCTCATGAATATAGATGCAAAAATCTTATATAAAACATTAGCAAAAAGACTACAGCAACTTATAACAGAAATAATACTTTGAGCAGGTTGAATTTATTCCAGGAATGCAAGGATGGTTGAATATTAGGAAAACCATCAGTTTCATTGATAGTATCAACAATAAAACTAGCAGAAACCATATGATTATTTCAGTAGATGCAGAAAAAGCCTTAGACAAAACACAACATCCATTCCTATTAAAAACACTAGAAAGTATAGGAATAAATGGAGTTTTCCTTAGAATAATAAGTAGCGGGGCGGCTAGGTGGCGCAGTGAGTAGAGCGCCGGCCCTGGAGTCAGGAGGACCTGGGTTCAAATCCGGCCTCAGACACTTAACACAAGGATTGGCCGTGTGACCTTGGGCAAGTCGCTTAACCCCAACTGCCCTCCAAAAAGCAAAACCTAAAAAAAACAAAACAAAAAAAAAAGAATAATAGGTAGCATCTGCTTAAAGCCATCAGCAAGTATTACATGCAATGGGGAGGAACTAGAATCATTTTCAATAAGATCAGGGGTGAAAACAAGGATGTCCACTATCACCCCTCTTATTCAATCTGGTACTTGAAAAGTTAGCAGTAGCAATTAGAGAAGAAAAAGAAATCAAAGGAGTCAAATTAGGCAAAGAAGAGACTATGCTACCACTCTTTGCAGATGACATGATGATATACTTGGAGAATCCTAGAGAAACAAGTAAAAAAAAAATTCTTGAGACAATAAATAAATTTAGCAAAGTTTTAGGATATAAAATAAACCCACATAAATCCCCAGCATTACTATATATTTCCAAAGAAGTCCAACTCCAAGAGATAGTAAGAGAAATGCCATTTAAAGTTACTGTTAGACATTATAAAATATTTGGGAATCTACCTGCCAAAACAAACCCAGTACCTTTATGAACACATCTACAAAATACTTTTCACACAAATAAAATCAGATCTCACTAACTGGAAAAACATCAATTGCTCATGGCTGGGTAGAGCTAATATAATAAAAATGACAATTTTACCTAAATTAAATTGCATATTTAGTGCCATACAAATCAATCTACCAAAAAATTACTTTATAGAACTAGAAAAAATAGTGACAAAATTCATTTGGAAGAACAAAATGTCCAGAATATCAAGGCAATTAATGAAAAGAAATGTTAGGGAAGGTGGCCCAGCCATACCAGATTTTAATCTCTATTATAAAGCAGCAGTCCTCAAAACTGCCTGGTACTGGCTAAGGAATAAAATAGTGGATCAATGGGATAGATTGGGTACAAAAGACTCAGTAGTCAATGACTAAAGTAATATACTGTTTGATAAAGCAGAAGACCCCAGTTTCTGGGTTAAGAATTCACTGTTTGACAAAAACTGCTGGGAAAATTGGAATATAGTATGTCAGACACTGGGCATAGACCATCATCTAAGGCCATACACCAAAGTCAAGTCTAAATGAGTGCACAATCTAGGTATAAAGGCTGATACTGTAAATAATCTGGGGAAGCAAGGAATAGTTTACCTGTCAGATTTATGGAGTAGGGAAGACTTTATGACCCAAGAAGAGTTGGAGAGCATTATAAAATGCAAAATGGGTAATCCTGATTACATTACGTTATAAAGCTTCTCTACAAACAAAGCCAATATAACCAAGATTAAGAGGGAAGTGGGAAACTGGGAAAGATTATTTACAAACAGTGTCTCTGATAAAGGCCTCATTTCTAAAATACATAGGGAATTAAGTAAAACTTATAAGAATACGGGTCATACCCCAACTGATAAATGGTCAAAGGATATGAACAGGCAATTTTCAGCGGCAGAAATTAAAGGTATTTTTAAGTGTATGGAAAAATTCTCTAAATCACTATTGATTCAAGAAATGCAAATCAAAATAACTTTGAGGTACCACTTCTCACCAGTCAGATTGGCTAAGATGACAAAAGAGGAAAATTACAAGTGCTGGAGAGGATGTGGGAAAACTGGAACTCTAATGCATTGTTGGTGGAGCTGTGAACTGATACAACCATTCTGGAGAGCAATCCGGAACTATGCCCAAAGAGCTATAAATAATTGCATACCCTTTGACCCGGCAATACCACTTCTGGGGTTGTATCCCAAAGAGATCACAGAAGTGGAAAAAGGACCCATATATACAAAAATATTTATTGCAGCTCTCTTTGTGATGGCAAAAACCTGGAAATTTAGGGGATGCCCATCAGCTGGGGAATGGCTGAACAAGTTGTGGGCTATGAATGTAATGGAATACTATTGTGCTATAGGAAATGAGAGGGAGATGGACTTCATAATTACCTGGAGAGGCTTATACAAACTGATGCTAAGTGAGAAGAGCAGAACCAGGAAAAATTTGTACACAGTCACAGACACATCATATATGTCACAACCAACCTTGATAAACTGGACTCTTCTAAGCAACGCACAGTTAAAAGACCACTCTACAAGTCTCTGAATGGAAGGAGATATCTACATTCAGAGAAAGATCTAGAAAGACCAGAGTTTAAATGGAGACTGAAGCAAAAATGCTATTGTTCTTTTTTATGTTTGGTTTTGTTACTCTTTTTCCCATTGTTCACCCCATTGGTTACAACCCTTCTATACAACCAGACTATTGTACAATGTGAAAATGTTTGTATGATTGTATGCCACAATTGTGGGAAAGGGGAGAAGGGAGGGGAGAAAATCTTAAATTCAAGTGATTAAGGAACTGAATCTTGTAAACTAAAAGTAAATAAACAAGTCAATGAAATAAATGCAGGCAGCCAGATATTTCTAAGTGCTGCACCTAAGGAAACAAACAAACAATTGTGTAAGACTCTTTTCCTTGTGGTTTCTGGTCTGGTCAACCTGGAAGTACAATGAAAAGTTAGATATAGCAAAAAAAAAACCCATCTTAGCAGATTCTGGAATTAATTATTAAGATATTGGAAACTGATTATATTGGGATTGCTGGAGAGACTGTAGGTAGTAGACATTCACCTGTGCTAAAACACCTACCCCCCCCAATCAAGATCACTTAACATTCCTCACTCCCTCCCCAGAGTTAAGAGAGTATTTCAGTATGGGGATTTTTTTAACAGCCATAAATTTTTGCTAACTTCTCTTATCTGAGATCAGATTAGGAGAAGAGAATGCAGGAGAATTGCAAGTCACCCTTCCCCACCTGGAAAAAGGTAGGGAGGGATAATACTTGAATATTGGCAATAAACTTAATTTCCCTACGCCTCTGGGCCCCTTGTAGCCCACCCTTCTAGGTAAAGCATGGAAAGGTCACTCAGATCTTGTACATTCTGCCCATGCTGGCCCAGCAGTTGCAAACAGCCCCAGGCTTAGTAAATTCTGCAGTTGTGGGGGAAGGGAAAAGGTTGGGGTTTGTGTAGAGAATTCCCTAAGCCCAGCCTCCAAGAATTTTCACCACTGGGAAGTCAACCACTGCTCCAGTTGCAAAAGTGTATTTTATCTCTGTTTGACCCATTTCCTACTTTGTAAGGGAAAAATAATAATGATTGTTATGGTATCAAAATAATATGTGTGTAAAATGCTTAATTTAATGACAGGAATATGCTGGATATAACATTATTATCTCTCTAACTTTGAAGTGGTTTTTGAATGCCAGTAGTTATAAGATCAGTAATTTCTATCTGTGATGCAATTGATGTCACTTGAAATTCATTGCTGTGTTTTTGCTGTATAACTAAAATTGTATTTTATTTCTAAAAGTTCTCTTAGATTGTGAAATTTGAAAAAAAAATTTGAAGTAGAAATGATGTTATAGCAATTTTTTCATTTGGATTGTACTGCATTTGCATTGGGTTTTTTTAATGTTACAAAAATTTGATAATTTAAGGCTGTTATACTTGGGTTATAAACAGGCAGTAATAATACTGCTGATATTTATCATGATAACAGATTGTCCATTTAAAAACTTTGCTATTATGGAAATAGCGGTTTCACATTATAGTTTCCACATTATTAATGATGAGATGAATGATTCTTTGTGTAAGGTGATTTGTTGTTTTTTTTTTTAATTTTAATTTATTTTCTTGGTTACATCATTCATTTCCACAAGGTTTTGAGTTACAGATTTTCTCCCCTTTTTGCCCCTACCCCCAGCCCAGAACATTGATCCCACTGTAAGGCCCCTCCCACA
>JAQQSW010021459.1:0-10653 GCA_028646575.1 Pseudocheirus occidentalis
CTGGTGCTCTCTTTTGCCTGTCCTCTCCAGATGGAAAGGTCATTCTTACCCTGCTGCCCTCCTCCCCCACCTACTACAATGCTCAGTCATTGTACTGACCAAGATCCAAGGTGACACACCTTTATTGGTGTGTCAATCTAGTGCACAGAGTGTTGAACTTGACATCAGGAAAACCTGAGTTCACATCCTTGACTTTAATTTAATCTCTCTCAGCCTCAGTCCTTATCTGTAATATGGGGATAACAACAGCACCCAATTCACATAGTTGTTATGTGGGTCAAAAATGAAAATATATGTCAAGCATTATTGCAGATCTTCCAACCTACATAAATGTTAACTGTCATTACTATTACTGCCTTTGCTTTTTGCCTCTGGGCTTTCATCTTTCACAGAAGATTTTCTAAAATCCCTTGATCCTCCAATTGATAAAGGGTAAAAAGACATGAATAGGCAGATTTCTAAAGAAAAAAAACCCAAGCAATCAATAGCCATGTGAAAAGGTGTTCCAAAGCAGTAATAATTGGACAAATGCAAATGAAAATCACTCTGAGGTAGCACCTCACAGCCATCAAGTTGGTAAAGTTGATAAAAATGGAAAACAACAAGTGCTGGAGGGACTGTGGGGAAACAGGCACAGTAACACACTCTTGGTGCAACATTGACTCGGCTCTGTCACTCATGGAAACAATTTGGAACAATGCCCCCAAAGTTACCAAACTGTGCTTACTTTTTGACTCAGCAATACAAGACTTCGAAGAGATCAAAGAAAGAGGAAAAAGACCTATTAGTACAAAACTACTTATGGTAGTGACAAAGAACTGAAAATTGAGGAATAGACAATCAAATCATGTTACGAAAATGTAATGGAATACCACTGTGCTGAAAGAAATGGAAGGAAGTTTCAAAGAAACCTGAGAAGACTTGGTATATGAATTGATGCAGAACAAAGAGAGAAGAACCAGAAGAACAATTTCTTTTTCATATTATTTATTTTATTTTTTTAAAAAATAATTTAACATTGAACTCCCCCCAAATTACATGTAAAAACAATTTTTAATTTTTTTTAAATTATGAGTTCCAAATTCTCTACTTTCACCCTCCCCATTGAAAAGGTGAACAATTTGATATAGATTATACATGTGGACTCATGCAAAGCACATTTCCAAATTAGTCATGTTGTGAAAGAAAAACGCAGTCAAAAAACCCCCCCAAGAAAAATAAAGTAAAAAAAAAAGCGTACTTCCATCTTTATTCAGGCTCCACCAGTTCTTTAAGAGAACAATTTCTACAATAACAACAAAATTTTAGAGACAGACTATTTTGAAAGGCTTAAGAACTCTGAACAACACAATGACCAATATCAGTGCCAGAGGAATGATGACAAAGGGTGCTGCCTGCCTCCAGAGAGAGAGTGGATGAATTCAAGGGGCTGCTGCAGAATGAGACACATCTTTGGACATGGCCAATGTAGGGATTTATATTCACTACACAGGTTTTATCTTTCTTCTTCCTTTTTTTCCCCTGGTGGGGCTTGGGGAGGACGAGGGAGAGACAGAGAGACAGAGAGAAAGACAGAGAGAGAGAGAGAGAGAGAGAGAGAGGAGACAGAGACAGAGAGAGACAGAGAGACAGAGAGAGACAGAGACAGAGAGACAGAGAGAGAGAGACAGAGACAGAGAGAGAGACAGAGAGAGAGAGGTGGGGGGGGGGGAGAGGATAAATGCCTGTTAATTGTTAAAAATAAAAATAAATCCAAACTCCTCAGTCTCTGAAGTCTATCAGGAGCCTCTAGGCCAGGGTCTTCCTTAGTCTTGGAGTTTTCTTGGTCTCCTCATTTCGAAGCTCTATGCATTTAGGTAACTAGAAGTTCCATTCAATTAGATGATCATTAACATCCTACCCAGGGCCAGGTACTAGGGACAGAATGAGGTCTAGGGACAGGGACTAGCATCTGTGATGTCATGGCTGTAGGAAACTCACAAGTGAGGAAACTCCCTCTCCCAATGCAGGCCCCCATTTTCCTGCAAATTATAGCTTTAAAGAGTTGCTTCCATCGTTTAGAAGTGAAATAAACTTGTCCATGGTCATGGCAGGATTAAGGCTTGAATCCTGGTCTTTTTGGATCTGGCTCTCCGTCCACTGTGGGACATGTGAGGCAAAGAAAAACTAATTTTTTTGTGTGTGTGTGAAGGATCTGACAAAAGCTCTTTTTGGGATACATAAACTCCTTGAGATCAGGCACTAGGTCACTTTTGCCATGTACCTTGGTGCCTGGCATCCAGCAAACACTTAACAAATGCTTGCTGATTGACCGATTGTGGGTGGATCTGGGCTGATGATTCTGATATGCATAAGTGAGGAGGGAGTGCAATCCAGGCGTGAGGGGCAAATTGTACAAAGATAGATTCTGATAGTTGAACGTTGCATTGGTCATTTTGGCTGGGACGCAGTGTACAGGGGGGAATAATGTACCTTTCACATGGAAGCATGTGCTGACTTGTGAAAGGTTTTAAATGGAGGAAGCTATGAGCTTTTTGTCCCTGAGTTCATGGGGACGCATTTATATTCTAAGAGAAGAATGAATCTGGTCAGACCTTAAGGTTTAAGGACCTTAGTGGTCGTGTGGAAGATGGATGGAAGAGGGAAGAGACTGAATGTAATTACCTCCTAGACAAGGCACTATTTCACATTCCTACCTTATTCTCTGCAGTATCCAGTGAACTACCATGATTCTCTCAAGGCCTGGAATGTCATTTTCCCCTGAACCTAAAAACGGGAATGGTACCCTCCTTCCCAAGACATTCCATGCCAAATTAGGATTGGTCTGCCTGGATCCTCTGTCTTGAACTCCCTGGTCTAATCTATAATATCAGGTTTGTTCTCAGCCAGTCAATAAGATTTCCAGTGACATAGTGGGATTTTGCATAGTCCATTTATATTCCTAGATAGATTGATCTAAATTTCTCTTCACCAAAACTAAAGGGAAATTTAAAAAATAAAGGTCTCTAGGAAGGGGCTTGTTATAGGAAAGGGCATCTGAGTTAAGCTATACTCAAAAAATCAGAATTTTTCAACCTCATACATGCTCCTACAAAGTTCACAAAAGATGTTATGTTTGAATACCACCCCCCTCCCAATAAAGACTTTGGTTACCGTTACTATACTTTTAAGAGAGAGGGAGAGAATTTGGGGAATGATAGTTAACTGTCTTTGAGAAAGTCTGTGAAGGAAGAGGACAGATTAGAGGCGTCTCTCTGGATGGACTCTTCCAACATATTTCATCAAAGAACTTTAAAATAACACCTTAAGTCAAATTTGGGAGTGGTGGAACTAACTAAAGGTCAAGCTGAGCCATTTTTTTCTGGCATAAAATAACTTAGGAGGTCTACAGAAGAAGTCTGTGACACTGGGGGTTGAGGTCTATCTGGAGTCTACAGATGTGACAGCAGCCACAGCAGCCACATGAGCAGCTTTGGTAATTCTCAGACCTGAGAAGGTAAAAGGGTTGGACAACTGTTCAGAAAGAGATTACAGGGTTTAGCTGGCACTGGGTATGACTGGGTGTTGCTGATTGGCAACTCCATTGACCATAAGCAGTTAAGGGGTTGGAAAGGAGCATTTGAGGGACCTGGTCATAATTTCAAGGCCAAAAGGAACACTAGCATTGTAGCTACAGGGGTTTGGGGCTCTTCCTGGGTAAAGATGAGAGCACAAACCAGGAAAGCAGTGACCACACTTCTATCTAGATCAGCGGTTCTCAACTTTCCTAATGGCAAGACCCTTTAATACTCGTATGTGGGTGTATCTGCATGTGGGTGGACCTGCCTGGAGACTGATAGAGGAGTGGTGTCTTGGTTCCTAAGACCATCAGAAATATGTGTTTTTTGATGATCTTAGGTGACCCCTGTGACCCTTGTGAAAGGGTCATTCGACCCCCAAAGGGGTCGCAACCCACAGGTTGAGAACTGTGATCTAGATCATACCACCTTGGAAGCACTGACAATTTGCAGACCCACAGAATTAGCTCTGAAAATAGCAACATAAAAGACCTGAAGCTTGGGACAGTGCCTCCCCACCCCAGGTGAGCAGAGTCCAACTTTAATATGAAGTTCAAAGTTAAAAAAAAAGACTGGACAAACAAGTAAGTAGCAAAAAAAGAACTTAATCATAAAAACTACTATGGTTGCAGGGAAGACCAAGACACAAAGTCAGTAGAAGACACTGTGAAAACAGCTACAAGCAAAATCTCAAAGAAAAATACTAATTGGGTACAAGCCCAACAAGAATTTCTGGAAGAGTTAAAGAAAGAGATAAGCATGCTAAAGGAAAAATTGTGAAAAGAAATGAGAGTGAGGCAAGAAAATTATGAAAAGAGAATTAACAACTTGGTAAAAGAGACACCAAAAATACTAAAGAAAATAACACCTTAAAAGACAGAATTGGCATGATCATAAAAGAGGTACAAATATTCACCAAAGAAAAGAACTCCTTAAAAATTAGAATTGGGCCAGCAGAAGTTATTGACTTCACAAGACATCAAGAAACAATAAAACAAAGTTAAAAGAGTAAGTCTGTGAGGCACTGTGAGAGAACTAAGAACTTTCTTAAGGAAACTTCAGAGTTTAACTGTCACTGAGAAAGTCTATAAATAACTTGGAGGGTTAATTGTCAGCTTTGAGAGAGTCTGAAGAGACATTTTTGAGACAACCGAGTTTAACTCAATTAAACGAAGAAGACATTCTGGGGAAAATTCCTGAGAGTCTTTAACTGCCATTCTAAGAGAATTTAATTGTTAGTTTGTGGTTCTAGAATTTTCAGGGAGTCAGCAGAAGTACCCCTGGCTGTCATATTTTTCATAGCTGATACATTGTTGAAATATTTATCTATATTTCTTAATTGTTGGTTACTGTTAATAAATTATATGACTTGGAACACTAATGTTAGTCTAAGACTATAAGTTTATAGAGTGAGGCAGAAAGGAGAGAAAGTTTATAGGAAACAAAATTCTCCTGTTTTTATAAGCTGGGGTTGCAGCTTGGAGCTAATTAGTTGATTGAGAGATTTTTAATTTATACCAATTTATGGGGAAATATAAGAACATACCATTTATTTTCTTTGAATGCAGTAAGAAAATTAATAAGGAAACCAACCAGTAGCAGGTTAAAGGATGGTGGTTAGATGTACCTCTGCCTGTCCTTGAGAATACCTGAGAGTTACAACTTCACTACCTGCATCTCATACCTGCAAAGCTACAGGTGGGTTAGCAAAAGCCGTGTAACACTTGAGGCCCCATCCCTGTTAGAAGTAGAGTGTAACACAAAGCCTGTTATCCTTATATTTAGAATCCGACACCTCAAATTGGCTCTTAATGTTCTAGCCCTGAATCATGTGTGCAGGACTCTGCATTTAAATTTGTGTGTGGTTTGACTCTACGAAACTCCACAAACCAGAATACCTGCTGGCTTGAGCCCTTTGGGACTTGTACATCTGAAGTTGACTTTTCTGGAGTGGGGATGATTGGTGAAGTGCTTAGGAAGGGGTAGCCTGGGAATTAGGAGGAGTAATTAACTTTCTTGATGTTGACAGTAAATGCCAGGAAACTTCAGGTACTGGAGGTGGATCCAGGATTAAAGTAAAAAAAAAATTAAATCAACATATTTATTTCACTTTAATCACCAATAGATTCCATCCCAAGGATTTTCTTCTTTCCTCTCATCTCCTCCATTCCCCTCCCCTCCCTTCTCCTGAGTTTTTAAAAAAAAAACAAACACTTTCTCCTCCCCAAAGAATGCAAATCCATTTTCTTTCCCTCTCATCTTTCATACCTCTGTCCCCTCTCCCACCACTGAAAAAGGAGGGAAAACCAAAAATCTTGAAACAAATACAGTCAAGCTAAATAAATTCTGGCATTGGTCATATAAAAAAAATACGTCTCCATCTGTACTCTGGTTCCACCATCTCTGTGTCAGGAGATGTTCTATTATGAGTCCTTTGGGACTGTGGTTAGTTGTTATATTGATTGGTGTTAAGTCTTTCAAAGCTGTTTGTCATCACAATATCATTTTTATTCTAGAATTCTTCTCTTGTTTCTTCTCACTTCACTCTGTGTTAATTCATGCAGCTTCTGAGATTTCTCTGAAATGATTTCCTTTATCAATGTTTTCAGCACAATGGAATTTCATTACACTTATATGATGTAATTTGTTTATCCATTCCCCAAATGATGAGTGCTCCTCAAGTTTCTAATTCTTTGCCACCACACACACACACACACACACACACACTCACACACACACATACTGACACACACAAACACACTCATGCTCACACACACATGGCTGCTATAAATATTTGTTTGTAACTAAGGGTCTTTTTTCTTTTCCTTTGATCTCTTTGTGATATACTTATAGTAAAGGCATTGCTGGATCAAAGGGTATTATTGCATACTTTAATACCTGGTTTGGGCAGAGTTCCAAATGGCTTTCCAGAATGACTGTATCAATTCTCAGCTCCACCAACAGGGCATTAATGTTCTTCTCACAGTCCAACACTTGTCATTTTCCTTTTAATGTGTGAGGTGGAATCTCAGTTGTTTTAATATGCATTTATCTAATTATTAATGAGTTGAAGCTTTTATTTATATATATGTATATATGTATGTATGTGTGTATTCACTCACACATATATATGACTATTGCTTCCTTAGAGTTCCTTGTCTGAAAACTGCCAGTTTATATCCTTTGACCATTTATTAGTGAGGGGATGGGATGGGAGCTGTAATAATGATTTTAAAAGGAAGTAGAAAAAAGGAAATTCATTAACCTAAGCAATATATCAGTGGAATCTGGCAGGGTAAACCATATTCCATATCCAGTATCCCCTTACTCTCATCTCATTTTTGGAAACAAGCTTAGATTTTAGAAATAAGCTTTGATATGAATTCAGTATGGGCAGCTAGGAGGCACCATGCTGTACAGAGCACCAGGAGTGGAGTCAGGAAGGCTCATCTTCCTGAGTTCAAATCTGACCTCAGACACTAGCTGTAGGAGCCTGGACTAATCTCTTAACCCTGTTTACCTCAGTTTCCTCATCTGTCTAATAAGCAGGAAAAGGAAATGACAAACCATTCCAGTATATTTGCCAAGAAAACCCCAAATGGGGTTATGGAGAGTCACTGAAAGGATGGAACAACAATTAATTCAGTCATATAGGGTATCAGGGAAAGCAATCATTGATGTGCTTAAGTAATTATTATTAGAATATCAGGGTTGAAAGGCATCCCAAAGGTCAGCTAGTCCAACCTGTAACTCTACAAGACTTGCTCCTGCAATGGACCAAAAAAATGTCCATCTAGTCTCTGCTTAGAGACCTTCAAGGATAAGAACCCCACCAGTCCCAGGGATAACCCAATTATTATTCCTATGCTCTTCCTGGTGTCAAGCCTAAAGCTGCTTCACTGCACCTCCTACCCACTCACTGTTTCAAGTCTGCCATCTGACGACAACTCTTTACTGGAAGACAGTAATCCTGTCCCTTCTCAGGTTTCACCCAGGTCCTTTAACCTGTCCACATAGACAGTGATTTCAAGGACTTTGCCACCCTAGTCACCTCCTCTAGGTACCCTCCGGTTCAGTTTCTATCTCTTAGCCGGGCAATGTGGCGGACTCCATGGAGGGTTGTGTTTGAAGTCAGGAAGGCCTGGCTCACGTCCTGTCTCTGATGGATTGGTAGAGAGTGATCAAGTCTGGGAAGGACCCTAAAGGAATCTAGTCCAGTGACTGTGTTTTATTTTACAGATGAGGAGCCTGGCGCCCAGAGAGATGAAGTGACTGAGCAAGGTCATACAGAGGCAGAGCTGAGACTTAGGCTCAGGCCCCAGAAACCTGAGAGCTAAGACACAGAGCCTTGGCACTGAGCCCGCATCCTATCACTGCTGACTCATTATCTGCAGGGAGGCCACCTAGTGAATAAAGTGATGCATTTGCAGTTAGGAAAGACCTGAGTTTCAATCCTGCCTCAGATGCTTACTAGCTGTATGACTGTGGGCAAGTCACTCATCCCCCTTCAGTCTCAGTTTCCTCATTTGTAAAATGAAGATAATAATAGTGCCTGCCTCCTTAGCCAGAGCTAAGAATGCTAGGCTTTGTGCTGCCCAGCTACAGGATCACAGACAAGCCTTTACCCTCCCTGAGCCTCAGTTTCTCTTGTGTAAAATGGATATTATACTTACAGTACCTACTTCAGAATGTAGTTGTCTTCAAGCATTTCAAATAATGTATGTAAAGTGCTTTCAAGAACTTAAAGTAATAGAGGAATTCTCCTCCCCCTCCTCTTCCTTTTTCCTCTTCTCACCTCCCTTTTCCTCCTTCCCCCTCCTCTCCTTCCCCTCCCCTCTTGTCACCCTTCTCCTCTCTTCCTTCTTCCTTTCTCTTTCCCCTTTTCTTCTCCCTTCTCCTCCCCTCCTTTGCCTCTTCCCCTTTCTTTTATTCCCATCCTTCCACTCTTTCTCCTCTTCTTACACTTCCCCTCCTCCTTCTCCCCTTCTCCTTCTCTCTCCCCTCCCCCTCTTCTCCCTCCTTCTTCTTCTCTCCTTCTTCTTACTCCCCTCCCCTCCTTCTCCTTCCCTCTTCTTCCCTTCTTTTCCCCTCCTCTCCTTCCCCTCTTCCCTTCCCTTCCTCTCTTATCTCCATCCTTTTTCCTCTCCTTCCCCTTCCCCTCTTTTTCCTTCCCCCTTCTCCTTCCCTTCCCTCTCCTCTTCCTTTTCCTTTTTCTTCTTTTTCCTTTTCTTCCTCTTTCTCTCCCTCCTCCTTCCCTTCTCCTTCCTCTTCCTTCCCTCTTTCTCCTCCTCTTCTGCTTCCCCTCCTCCTTCTCCTCTTCTCCTTCTCCCTCCCCTCCCCCTCTTCTCTTCCTCTTTCTTCTTCTTTCCCTTCCTCCTCTTCAGTGTATCGCCCAGAAGTGAATATATGTATCTGAAGCATTTCATTCATTGTATCATTTGCTCCTCATTACAGTCCTGTGATTTATGCAGGGCAGGTATCATCATTCCAATTTCACAGAGGAGGAGACTGAGCCTCAGAATGTCCATCAGTTATCCCAGGTCACATATCTACTGCCATAAGTGACAGGGCTAATGCTTGGATACAGGCTTTCTCACTTCAATTCCATATTCTTTCAGTTACACAGGGAAAATCCCCTTGGGTTCAGTTTTGTGGAAGGAATACTACTCCCATTCATTCACACTAACCGAACTTGAAGTTTAGCGGATTGTCGAGGAGGCCAGGCATCAGTATGAACAGTAGTGACTCTGTGGCAGGTGTACTTTGCTGTAAGGTCCATCTGATTGCAGTACTAGCCTGGATCCATGTATGTGTAGCCTCCCAGTGCGTGGCTCCCATACGTGCCAAAGGCTTTGCAAACATCAGGGGAATATTAACTGGTACTGGGTCAAGGGCTGAGGGTAAATTAGAGCTGGGGAAGTACTCCAGAGTAGGAACCATTCTGGGAACTCTGTTCTTCAAGTCAGATGCAAGGCCAGCCTTTTCTCTGCTACTAAGTCCTCCCTCTCTGGTATGAAAGAAAACTGGCTCTCCACTCACTCCCAAGTTTATTTAAACTGTTATGGTTTTATCAAATGTGCTGTTTAACAAGAAGTCAAACAACCAACACTTCTTGACCAAAGAAAGAGTTTATGTAAGATTAGGCCCTATCAGTTGTTGCTTAACCACTAAAGAAAGGTCACTGCTTATCTTCCCCCAAAGATCATATTCCTTTATCTGGGGCACTTGTGGTGTCCTGACCTCTTGGAAATGGGGTCCCATCCCCTGTCCATAGCCCGAGACCCTACTCTTGGCACTATCTATTGTCAGTGTTGCAATATCATCCCCAGCACAGAGGTCACCCCAATCCTTGGCACTGAGCTGCTGTCCCTGTCCCTGAGCCCTGAGCCCTGAGCCTTACACTGAGCCATCATCCCTGACTCTGGGACCCCATTCATGACACTGAACACCCAGCCTTGGCATTGAGCCCCCATCCTATCACTGCTGACTCAATATCTGCAGGGAGGCCACCTAGTGAATAAAGTGATGCATTTGCAGTCAGGAAGACCTGAGTTCCTATCCTGCCTCAGATACTTACTAGCTGTGTGATTGTGGGCAAGTCACTTACCCCCCTTCAGTCTCAGTTTCCTCATTTGTAAAATGAAGATAGTAATAGTGCCTGCCTCCTGCCTGCTTTGGTTTGCATGAGGATCGTTTGAGATAGCAAATACAAAGAGGGACGCTGTAGACCTTGATGGACTATCTAAGCTCTGGCTGCTCCTCTGCTCCTTCTCTCCTTCCTACTTCTTTCCCCCTTCCTTTTCCTCCTCTTCCTCCTCCTCCTTCCCCCTCCTCCTCCTCTCTCTTCCTCCTCCTCCTCCTCCTCTCTTTTCTTCTTCCTTACTCATGCCCCTAACTGCCCTGCCCCCATCCGCTCTCTTGATGGATCCGTTGGGGTTGGACCTGGGTTTCTGCCCTGGTTCTTGCCTCCAGGGAGTTCTAAGCCACTGTGAGCTCTGCTAGTACCCATGCTCCTAAAACCAGGAGAGTACTTGGGAATGGCAGCCCTGCTCCCCTGAGGGCCTGTAGAAATGACACTGAGGGGAGCCAAGATGGC
>JAQQSW010021460.1:0-10653 GCA_028646575.1 Pseudocheirus occidentalis
AAGCTCTGTAATACATGCAACTAGGAATTCAGATATACAGGGGCTGGGGTAGGGAGACCCTCCCTGCCCTACCAGAAAGTTAGAGAGCAGATCAGGAGAGGGGCTTTACAGTGGGATTGCTGTTTTGGGGTTGGGGTAGGGGAAAGATGGGGAGAAAATTTGCAATTCAAAAATGTCATGAAAATGAATGATGTAAACAAGAAAACAAAAAATTTATTAAACACAAAACCAAAATGTAAGACACCCAAATTAAAAGAATCCACCCTGAATGTTCACATGTACTATTTGTGTCTGACCTATGGTAGCACATTCTGAGCTCTTATTCGTCTGATCAGCCACAGTTGGACATACTGTAACTTGACTCTGGCAGAGTGATGTCATTTTGGTCCTCTTTGAGCACAAAAGACAGTAACCAATCTTCCTGACCTTCTAGTATTCTTAAATTTTATTCCCTTCCACATACTCTCTTTTCCAGTGATGGCATCCACTCAGTCTTCCAACTCGGTGCTTTTTCATTGTCAATCCTCAATGCCTGGAATTCTTTCTCTCCTTCCTCATCTCTACAGCCTGGTCTTCTTTAAAGTCTCATTTAAAGTCTGATTTTCTTTAAGAAGCCTTCCCTGGTCTTGCTTAATGCTAGTGCTTTCCATATGAGTTTACCTCATTTATCCAGTATATGTCTTGGCTCGTGTTGTCTCCCCAATAGATTGTGAACTCCTTGAGAGAAGGGACTTTTTTTAAAGGTCTTTATAGTTTCAGTGTTTACCTTAGCTCCTGGAAGTCAGGCAATTAGTCAACAAGCATTTATTAAACATGTTCCATTCCATGTACCAGGCATTGTGATATGCATTGAGGATAACACACACACACACACACACACACACACACACACACACACATACACGACAGACCTTGCTTTTCAGAAGCTCACATTCAATGTTTAATAAATTTTTGTTGATTTCACCACTACCTTTGAAGAGGCTTATTCCATTGTTGTCCAGCTCTAACTGGTGAAAGATTCTTTTATCCTGAACTAAAATTTCCCTTTTTTGTAGCTTCCACACATTGCTTCTAATTCTGCCCTCTGAGGTTGAGAAACAAGTGTCAATTCAGTTATTTCAGCTTATCCCCTAGTTCTTCCTTCCCTTGAATAAGTCACTCCATTCTCTCCTCTTTCTAACTCATCCCACCCATCCTGGTGACTTTTGGATGCATATGCTCTAACACAGTGGTTCTCAGCCTGTGGGTTGCGACCCCTTTGGGGGTCAAACGACCCTTTCACAGGGGTGGCCTAAGACCATTGGAAAACACATATTTCTGCTGGTCTTAGGAAGTGAGACAGGGCTCCTCTATGCATCTCCAAGCAGGTCCACCCACATGTAGATATGCCCACATACGACTATTAAAGGGTCACAGCATTAGGAAGATTGAGAACCACTAACATGATTATGCTCCACATAAAATGCTACATGCTGGGAATGGGAAGAATACAAAGATGAATAAGACACAGTACCTACTGTCAGGGACCTTGTAATTTAGTAAGTAAGATAAGCTATATGCACAAGTAAATAGTGTACAAGACATAATCTAGTAATTATCCAAATAGAGGGAAGATATTAATAATGGCTGGCATTTATAAATCTCTTTACACATATAATCACATTGGATCTCTTAATGACTCTGGATGGTTGTTACCACATTTGACAGGTTAAAAAGCTTAGAATATTAAGTGATCTGCCTAAGGTCACACATCTTGTAAATGTCAGAAGAATTTGAACCCTGGTTTCAAATGGCTTTAAGTCCTGCCCTCATTCCAATATGTCATTTTGATTATAAAGTAAGGAGTGATATTTGTGCTACATCACATGGCTTAGTAGGCAAAGGCAGCATGATGGGACAGTGAATAGAGTACTCTGCATGGAGGCAGGAAGACCGGAGTTCAAATCCTATCTCAGACACTAGCTATGTGGCCCTGGGCAAGTCACTTAGCCTGTTTGCCTAAATCCACTGAAGATGGAAATGCTGGACCACTCTAGTGTGTTTGCCAAGAAAACTTCATGGACAGTACTGATGTAGTGTGAACCACTGGATCATGAAGAGTCAGACGTTACTGAACAACCAAACATCATGTTTGATCAACAGTGAATAAATCATCTTCACTAGAATGTAGGATAAGTGTTTGGAAGCAGTGGGACAAAAGTACAGCAAGGTAGATAGAAAGAAGCTGGCTACTTTATTGTGAGTCTTTAATGCTGGGATGATACATTTACATTTTATTTGGCAGGTAACAGGGAGTCAGTGGAAGTGGGAGGGAGTAATGATGCTGTTTCAATCACTGAATGTTAGAAGAGAAAGCAATTTCATATATCATTAAGAGTCTGAAGAGCTCAGTTGATAGAGCATCAGGTTTTTAATCTGAGGGCCCAGGATATAAGTTTTTGTCCATCTGGGAGTAACTTTTTCTCCATCTAATTTCTAAACATTTCAAATGTGGCTTAACTTCTCTGAATTCCAATTCCTTCTCTGTAAAATGACTTACCTCTCAGGATAGTTGTGATGAAAGTTATTAAAGTGATACATTGATTTTACCCCTTTTATTTCTATCTTTGTTAGTTGATTTACCTTTCTACTATGTCAGGGTTTTTTTTTGTCTATGTGGCTATAACTGTCTCTGTTTCTCTGTGTCTGTCTGTATGTCTGTCTCTTTGTTCAACCTTTAAGTATGGTGGGATATATCCCTACTACTTACAACTGTAGCTCCTGAGGCCCCACCAATAGATGCTTACCATTTACCTAAAATCAGTCACCATCACAATATTGATTCTTTTTTCTTTTAAAATTTATTTTTTTTAAATTTTGTAACATTCTTTTCCTCAAGATTTTGAGATACAAATTTTCTCTTCATCTCTCCTCTATCCCTGTAATGCCATGCACAAGAAGCTTCTCAAAAGAATGCTTCTGTGGACAGCTTTTAAGGTTCTGATTACACAGTATAGTGAATACTCCATTTATTCCATTACAAATCAAGGCAAACACTCACAACAAATCACAATATTCACAACATTACATCTTATCAGAAAATCACAATACAGTGTTCACAACAGCTTAACATTAAAATGGCCACATAGTTTTCACCAAAGTGGCCACAATATTTAGAACAAAGAGCAAAGGAATAATCATCTGGTTTCCCTAAGGCGGAAACCCTCCTTACTTAATCATTCAATCATTCCACAATACAAGTCAGTCTTCCACTAATGGGGCAGTCATAAGTTAACTTAATCAGTCACTTATCCAGATTCACAATTACTAAGTATCATTAATCATTAAGTACAATCATTAGAAAACTATACAAATCCTTCACCCCTTGCTGTCTAGTAAACTTCAATTTCATCACATGTTCAATATCTGAGGAGAGGCCTTTTCTTCATCTTGACTCAGGGTGGTCTCTCAGATTCCCTGGATCCACTTCCATGGTCTCAGCTCCTACTCAAATCACCGGGATTCAGAGGCAGACAGCTCCCAGGTTCTCGTCCAGTCTTCTGGGCCTTTCTTGCTACACACTGAAGTTCACAGGGTCTAGCACATCTCAAAACCTTCACAATTTCTGTTGCCACGAACTCAAGGATCAATCAAGCCACAAACAAACTAAATCTTATCCTTGTCATGCTTCTTCAGTCCTCCAGGAATTCAGCTAGCCCTAGGACCCAGAAGAAATCTCAGCCTTCCACATGGCAACAGCCACTTTGCCCTTCTAGGAGGCAACAGCCACTTCAGTCCTCTACCAGGAGACACCAGGAGGAAAATTCTTGATTCTGGCTGTCTGTTCTCTGGAGCTCTTCTTAAATACACACACACACACACACACACACACACACACGCACAGGTACACGCACATGCACATACACACATTGGCTTCCTGTCTCAGCCAACCCCTTCCTATTATGTCAACAACAGGAGACAGAGTTCACACATTCTGTTTCTTTCACAGAAGTACTTAGCCCTAAAGGCTAAGTACCTGATAAGTTAATTATCCCCTACCCCAAGAAGGCAAGCATACTGATTACCTCTTCCCCTAGTCTGCTCTCTTATATCCCTTCTAACACTCCTTACCCTCTTCCCTCTTACTTTCTTGTAGGGTAAGATGGATTTCTATACCCTATTTCCATGGTCTCAGCTCCTACTCAGATCACCCGGATTCAGAGGCAGACAGCTCCCAGGTTCTCTTCCAGTCTTCTGGGCCTTTCTTGCTACACACTGAAGTTCACAGGATCTAGCACATCTCAAAACCTTCACAATTTCTGTTGCCATGAACTCAAGGATCAACCAAGCCACAAACAAACTAAATCTTATCCTTGTCATGCTTCTTGTCATGCTTCATGTATCTTATTTCTTAGTTGCTTATAAAAATGCTTTTTTTTAACATTTGTTATTAAGACTTTGAGTTCTAGATTCTCTCCCTTCTTCCCTCCTCACCAACCCCCATTGAGAAGACAAGCAATTCAATATAGGTTATACATGTGTAGTTATATAAAACACTTCCATAGTAGTCATATTGTGAAAGACTAACTATATTTCCTTACATTCTATCCTGCCCCCATTTATTCTCCTTTGACCCTATCCATTTTCAAAACTGTTTGCTTCTGACTACCCCTTCCACCAATCTGCCCTCCCTTCTTTCATCCCCCCTTCTTATCCTCTTCTCCCCTACTTTCCTGTGGGGTAAGATACCCAAGTGAGTGTGTATGTTATTTCCACCTTAAGCCAAATCCAATTAGAGTAATGTTGATGCATTCCCTTTCACTCCATGCTCCTCTCCTCCATTGTAACAGCTTTCTCTCGCATCTTTTTTGTGAGATAATTTGCCCTCTTCTATCTCTCCCTTTCTCCTTCTCTCAATACATTCCTCTCATCTTAATTTTATATTTTAGATACCATCCCTTCATATTCAACTCACTCTGTGCCCTCTAGGTACACACACAGACACACACACACATACACCCATATACACATACACACACACATATATATACATTCACACATATGTGTATATGTATGTATGCATATATATGTATACATACACACATATATTCCTTCCAACAATCCTAATACTGAGAAAAATCTGACACCTTACAAATATTGTCTTTCTATGTAGTAATGCAAACAGATCAGCTTTAATATGTTCCTTGAGTTCTCTTTTCCATTTACCTTTCCATGCTTCTCTTGCCTCTTGTATTTAAAAGTCAGATTTTCTGTTTGGCTCTCCTTTTTTCATCAAGGATGCTTGAAGATCCTCTATTTAATTGAATGTGCATATTTTCCCCTGAAGTATTATGCTTAGTGTTCCTGGGTAGGTGATTCTTGATTTTAATACTAGCTCTTTTGACCTCCAGAATATCAGATGCCAAGCCTTTCAATCCTTTAGTGTAGATGCTGCCAGGTCTTGCATTATCCTGACTGTGTTTCCACAATACTTATTTTTTTCCTGGCTTCTTGTAATAGTTTATCCTTGACCTGAGAACTCTGGAATTTGGCTATAATATTCCTAGGAGTTTTCTTTTTGGGATCTTTTTCAAGAGACAATTGGTGGATTCTTTCAATTTATATTTTACTCTCTGGGTCTAGAACATCAGGGTAATTTCCCCTGATGATCTCTTGAAAGATGATGTGTAGGCTATTTTTTTATTGTGGTTTTCAGGTAGTCAAATAATTTTAAAATCATCTCTCCTATATCTACTTTCCAGGTCAGTGGTTTTTCCAATGAGATATTTTACATTGTCTTCTCTTTCATTCGTTTGGATCTGTTTAATAAATCTTGATTTCTCAGAAAGTCATTAGCTTCCATTTGCTGCATTCTAAGGAATTATTTTCTTCAGGGAACTTTTGGACTACCTTTTCCATTTGGCCAAGGCATTCTCCTTGTTGCTTTTTTGAACCTCAGCTGTCATTTGGATTAGTTATTTTTTAAGGTGTTATTTTCTTCAGTATTTTTTTGAGTGTCCTTTACTAGCTATGGACTAATTTTTCATGATTTTCTTGTATCACTCTCATTTCTTTTTAAATTTTTCCTCTACCTCTAATACTTGATTTTCAAAGGCCTGTATGAGCTCCTCCATGGCCTGTGACCAATTCATATTTTTCTTGGAGGCTTTTGATGCAGGAATTTTGACTGTTGTCTTCTTTTGGTTCTATGTTTTAATCTTCTTTGTCACCAAGGAAAGATTCTATAGTCTAATTTCCTTTTCTCTGTTTGTTCATTTTCCTAGCCAACTACTTGACTTTTGAGCTCTTTGCCAAGGCAGAATTCTGCTTCCAAAGTGGAGAGTGCTCTGCCCAAATTTCTGGAGTTTTTGTGGAGCTGTTGTCAGGGCTACTTCTAGATACTTGCCTCAGAATTGTGAGGAAGACTCCCTCTCCACAGCTGCCACAAGCTTTGCCATGCCAGTGCTCCTCCTCACCCTAGGACTGCCACCTAAGACCACAACCCAGATCTAGGCAGGGAAAAGCAAGAGAATCCTTCCTCAGTGCCAGAAAAGAGATTCCTGAATTGCCCTCTGGTCAGTCAGTTTGGTCCCCCCACCATCTGTGGGCCTGGAGCTCCAGAAACAGATGCTGCTGCTGCTGCCACTGACACCTCCACCACCTTGAGGCTGAGGTTTGACCATGCTCTTCTCTCACTCAGGTTCAAGAGTTTTCCCACTGACCTTTTACTTTGTCTTTGGTGTTTGTGGGTTGAGAAGTCTGGAAAACACCACAGCTCCCAGTAATTCAGCCTTCTGAGGTCTGCTCCAGTCTGGTCTGTACTGGTGGCCCACACAGGATTGTGCTCCACCCCCAGTCAGGTGTGATAGACCCTTCCTGTCAGTTTGTCAGGTTGTCTTCAGTTGGTGATGTGTTTCACTCTGTCATTTTGTGGGTTCTGTAGCTCTAAAATTTGTTTAGAGTCATGTTTTACAGGTATTGGAGGTGATTGGGGGACAAGTTCAATAAAGTTCCTGCTTTTACTCTGACATCTTGGTTCTTCCCTCCCCCCCATTGATACTTAAAAATAAAGTATTTATTTAATGATAAGACGAAAGCCAGAATAATGATAATATTTGCTCATTAGGAGGCAAAAGAGGAGAATAAGCATAATATAGTATACTCATAAATCTGAGCTATACCCTTACCAATGCACACAGTCAATGAAGAAGAGCAGGGCATAAACTTACAGATACCTATAAAGGAGGCACCTGAGTAGGAAAACCCATGTTTCAAACCATGAGGTAACTCGTGATGCTGGGTAGAAGACCTTGATGTCCTTCGTCTTTATAGAAGAAAGTCTGCAACATACATCATCTTCTAGAAAAACCGCTTCTCTATAGATACACAACACTTTCTCTGCTACTCTAAGTCTGTTTAAGTAGTGATCCGCTCTTTAAACTAGTTCCTCTTGACTAGGTGCTTGGGAAATGTTACTCTCCTTCAGTATTAAGCAGTTCACTTGAGATGGAAAACTGCCAAGATCCTTCGATCTAGTGAATTCTTGAAGAGGATCTCATTTTTCTCAAGGTATAGAGAGCAATAGGATCACACAAGGTCTCCCAAAATTAAGCTTTAAATGGCAAGACGTGGTATTTTCCCTGGTTTTCAAAAATGTCAAGCCTTTTCTCACATAAAAATGAGCTAATGAACCAAGACTTCTTGTAACCATCAATACCTCATTCATTGCTCTTCCTCCCACAAAAACCTCTCAATACAGTGATACCTTTACATACCTGTGCACCAACGTATGAGATTTCCAAGATATGAGTTGTCACTCAGTTTTTTGCTTTGAATTGGGAGCCAAAATTTGAGGTACGAGCCACCACTAGTTGGTGCAGCAAATGCCACAATCCAATGCCCACCTGGCATCTGTGCCTTACTCATTCAGTCTACATGTTTACCATGCCAGTGAAGAAAATTAAGTTAAGCAAAAGTAAAAAAGATATTGTAGCAGTTTAGTTCAGGTATAAAGTGTAGCATTAAGAGTTCAGTGAGTAAGTGAATGAAAGTGACCAAAAGAGCATGAAACAAAACTCCTCTAACCTGCTCTGGCCTCTACGTCCGCCAGTATCTTTTGTTAGCTCAAGCTGTCTGAATATCCAAGGTAAATATACGCTTTATAAAACTGGTTTATTTCTTTACATTTTCCTTTATTATGTTTTATACAATATTTGTTATTTATAAATACTAATTTATTTGATATATGAGCAGATTGAGTTATAGACTCAGTAACAGAATGAATTAAACTCATAAGTCAAGGTACCAGTAAACTTTCATTTGAAAGGAAAGCTCTTTGTCTGGTCCTTGGAACAGAACCTGTATCTTTCATAAACATTTTATCTGTAAAACTAAAAGTTTCTTCTCCAGTTAATTTTATCATTTTTTTCAAAAATGATTTTTTCTTCATCCTTTCAGCCACCAAAAATAACCAAATAAAA
The DNA here is from genome assembly GCA_028646575.1 of Pseudocheirus occidentalis. NCBI lineage: Eukaryota > Metazoa > Chordata > Mammalia > Diprotodontia > Pseudocheiridae > Pseudocheirus > Pseudocheirus occidentalis. The sequence goes on from JAQQSW010021460.1 coordinate 8,460, forward strand.
AGGAAGCAAATAACTTTGTGAATGTCTTACTGTGGGGTAGTGTTTTTCCAATATTATCATTTTCACTTACCAGATGAGAAAAGTAGGGCCTAGAGAAGAGGACTGAGTGATTTGCTAAATGTCACTGGAATGTTTTTGTTGCACTTTGAACACTACCCAATAGACAATATAGAGATAGACCATTCTGGAAAGTGCTTGTCAATCTTCTTCCTATGTTATTACTTTAATTGTTTTTCTTTTGGAAATAGAGACAACATAGGTTTGCATCTTGGTTGCATTTTCTATATTTCACCATGAACCCCACAGTTTCTCTCCTGTGGCTGCCTTTGCAGGCTTTGGTAGTGTGTGGAATGAGTGAAAACTTCTCAATTTGGGGTTGTTAACCTTCCCATCTTCCCCCCTCCTTCCTTGCTGCTGTCAATCACTTTTACCTTCCTTTGTCTGTTTTCCTACTTTGGTGGGACCCTACCCCCACTCTTCTCTTTCTGTCCCAGTTGGGAAGAATTTGGTGAGATATGTCTCTCCACAATGAGAGAGGAAACAGTTGGGAAAGGGGGCTTGACAAAGTTAAGTTATAAATTCTGGTTCTATCCTTTGTAGCTTGCCTCTTCTCCATGATGACTCATGGGGCAGACAGTCCTCTTCTCCCAGGGAAGAGAATAAACTCCTGTTCTTATCCTAAGACGTCTCTGTGTTTATTTATTTATTTTTTAGTAAATTAAAGATGAAGGGTATTTTTTAACCCAAACAGTAGCATTCTATGGAAAAAGAAGGAGAAACATAGGAATTTTCAGGTCCTTGTGGGAAGGATTTTTTTGGGGGGGGGAGTAATATGGGGTTAGAGGCAGCAGCCTGGGAGATGCATTGTGAAATCACAGAATTTAGTGCTGGACAGGACTTCAGAGGTCATCTAGTCCACGCCCTTTATTTTGCAGATGAGAATATTGCCTCAGGGCCTGTAATTTTATTAGTGACACAGCCAATCCAGTTGAAGGGAACTTTAATGTTTTATATTTTGACTTGACATGGACAATTTCTATTGTCTGGGAGATTCTCAGTTTAAAAAAATAACCCAAAGAACCCTTACTTTTTACCTTCTTAACAAAAAAAAACCCATTAGTAAAAGAAAATGTGCCAGGGTATTTAATAGCAATGATTCCAGCCTTATCCTGTAGTACTAGTGAGGGCCTATAGGCTGAGTGGGTGGGGTGAATGGAGGAAATTATGATAATAAAGACAAATCAGCACATTGTGGTAGATATGAAATCAGAAGAACTGGGAACAAGTCCTGGTTTTGTCATTCATTTCTTCATAGGGCACTACAGGCAAGTCAATTATTTCTTTGGAGCTCAATTACCCCAACTGAAAATGGTCATGATTGAATCCCAGAAGGAGAAGAAGCCTCAGAGTTCACAGGATATTAGGGTTAGAAAGGTAATCGCCTTTATCCGGTCTCTCCTTGAAGGCCTCAAAGAGAAGGTAGAAGAGAAAGGACAGCTAAGTGGTACAGTGTTTAGAGTCAGGAAGAATTTATCTTCCTGAGTTCAAATCTGGTCTCAGATACTTTCTGGCTGTGTAACCCTGGGCAAATCACTTTACCTTGTCTTCTTCAGTTTCCTTATCTGTAAAATGAGTTGGAAATCACAGCCCACTTCAGTATCTCCAAATGGGATAACAAAGGGTTGGACACAACTGAAAAAACAACATGACAACAAAGAGAGGGAAAATTCATTACTGCCTTGGAAAGATCATTTTTTAAATATACACACTTGAAAACTCTTTCAGCTTCCACACATTGCTTTTGGTTATGCCTTCTGGGGTCAAGCAAATGAGATAATTTTTTTTTCTTATGTCAGCATTTCTAGTACTAGAAGTCAGTGATATATTCTCTCTTCTTCAGGCTAAACATTCACAGTTCCTTCAGCTGATCCTCTCATGCATGCAATGATTTTCAGTTCTTGAAGAGGAACTCCTTCTTCTCAAGGTATAGAGAGCAATAGGATCACACAGGGTTGTAAAGCCAATCAGCAGTAGATTCCTGAGAGAATGCTACTGTGAAGAGCTTTTAAGATTCGGATTACACAGTATTAGTGAACACTCTGTTTATTCCATTACAAATCTTTATTCAGTACAACGTTCACGGTTTCAACAGTTCACAATATTATATACAATCTTCAGAACAAGGAAAGTCTCT
>JAQQSW010021461.1:0-10653 GCA_028646575.1 Pseudocheirus occidentalis
AATAAGACATACAGGGACTGGGGTAGGGTGACTCTCCCTGCCATACTAGAAAGTTAGTGGGGCATTGGAGTAGGACATAAAAGAGAACAGATTGTGGGAGGAGTTTTACAGTGGGATCACTGTTTTGGGCTTGGGGGTAGGGGAAAGAAGGGGAGAAAATTTGTAACTCAAGACCTTGTGAAAATGAATGATGCAATCAAGAAAATAAATTAAAATTTAAATATTAAAAAAAATAAAAATCAACATGGTGTACTTGAAAAAAAAAGAAGTACTTAGGTGAAAACTTACATCTCTGAGGATGTGCATCAATAAAAGAGAGAAAGAGCAGGTTAACAAACTGGCCATGCAGCTAAAAAAAAAGCTAGATAAAGGGCAAATAAAGAATTCCCAATTAAATACCAAAATAGAAAGTCTAAAAATCAAAGGAGAGATTAATAAAACTGAAAGGGGGGAACACTGAACTAACAAATAAAAGTAGGAGATGATCTTATGAAAAATAATTAAAATAGATAAAACGTGGAGTAATTTGAGTTTTAGAAGTAAGAGGAAAACCAAATTATGAATATCAAACATGAAAACAATCAACACACTATCAATGAAGATGAAATTAAAGCTGTTTTATCAAAATGAAATTTGTGTTCATATAGTCCCTGAGTTTGTCTTGGCAGATAGACTCCCAAGTATTTTATATTGTCTGCAGTCATTGCACATGGAATTGTACATCTCTTCCTCCTGGACTTTGTTGGTGACATAAAGAAAGGCTGATGACTTATGTGGGTTTATTTTGTATCTTTTATTAATTTGTATTTTATATTAATAACAGAGTTATTTTGACCCAAAACTATGCTACCCAAACTGATAATCTAAGTGAAATGAATATTTACAAAAGTATAAATTGCCCAGATTAACAGAAGAGGAAATAGAATACTTAAATACCTGTCTTAGAAAAAGAAACTGAATAAATCATAAATTAGCTCCTTAAGAAAAAAATCCCCAGACCAAATAGAGTTACACATGAATTCTGTCAAATATTTAAGCAAGAATGAATCCCAATGCAATATAAACTGTTTGAAAAAATAAGTAAGAAGGAGTCTTACTAAATTTCTTTTATGACACAAATATGATTTTGGTACCTAACCCAGGGAGAACAGTAACAGAGGGATTAAACTACAGGCAAATTTCCCTCATGAATATTCATGTAAAAATTTTTAATAAAATACTAGCAAGAAGGTTATAGCAATATATCATCAGGATCATACAATGACTGGATGGCATTTATAACAGAAATGCAGGGTTGATTCAACATTAGAAATATTATCAGCACAATTGATCACATCAGTAACAAAGCAACAAAAATCATATGATTCTATCAATGGATTCAGAAAAAGACTTTAACAAAATACAACTTCTGTTCCAATGAAAAACACCAGAAAGCACAGGAATTCATGGGAATTTTCTTAAAAATGATCATTATTATCTATCTAAAACCAAGAATAAGCATTATATGCAATGGAGATAAACTAGAAGCTTTCCCAATACGATCAGTAATGAAGCCAGGTATGTCCATTATCACCACTATTATTCAGTATTGTACTATAATGCTAGCTATAGCAACAAGACAAGAAAAAGAAGGAAGGAATCACAATAGTCAACAAAGAAACCAAATTATCACTCTTTGCAGATGATATGATGATATACTTACAGAATGCTGGACCATCAAATATGCACCAAATATGCATCAAATATACACTAAAAACTAACTGAAATAATTGACAACTTTAGCAAAGTTGCAAGATACAAAATAAACCCACATAAGTCATCAGCCTTTCTTCATATCACCAACAAAGTCCAGGAGGAAGAGATGCACAATTCCATGCACGAAGACTACAGACAATATAAAATACTTGGGAGTCTATCTGCCAAGACATACTCAGGGGCTATATGAACACAAATTCAAAACACTTTTAACACAAATACAGACAGATCTAAGCAATTGGAAAAATATTAATTGCTTATAAATAGGCTGAGGTAATATAACAAAAATAACAATTCTGCCTAAATTAACTTACTTTTTTAATGTAATGCCAATCAAATTACCAAAGAATTATTTTATAGAGCTAGGGAAAAAACAACAAAAATTCATCTAGGAGAGCAAAATATCAAGGGAATATCAAATATCAAGCAAAATGTCAAGGGAATCAATGAAAAAAAAATGTGAAGGGAGGTGGTCATAGCTGAGAAATATTTGGTTGATCAGTGGTATAGATTAGATGTACAACACACAACAGTAAATGACTATAGCAATCTAGTGTTTGATAAACCCAAAGATCCAAGCTTTTGGAACAAGAATTCACCATTTCGTAAAAGTTGCTAGGAAAATTGGAAAGGAGTCTGGAAGAAACTAGGTATAGAGAGACCAACATTTCACACTGTATACAAAGATAAAGTCAGAATGGGTACATGATTTCAACATAAAGTATGATATCATAAGCAAATTAAGGAAGCATGGAAAAACTTACCTGTTAGAGTTATCTAGAAGGAAAAAAATATGCCCAAGTAAGAGATAAAGAGGATCACAGGAGATAAAATAGATAATTTTGATTACATGAAATCTAAACATTTTTACACAAATAAAACCTATGCAGTCAGGATTAGGAGGAAAGCAGGAAATGGGGGTTGGGGGGAGGAAGGAAATTACAGTAAGATTTTCTTATAAAGGCTTCATTTGTCATATATAGAGAGAACTGAATCAAATTTGTAAGAATATGAATCACACTCCAATAACTAAATCATCAAAGGATATGAATAGGCAGTTTTAAGAAGAAATCAAAGCTATATATAGTCACATGAAAAAATACTTTAAATCACTATTGACCTGAGAAGAGCAGATTAAAACAACTCTGAGGTATCACCTCACACCTATCAGATTGGCTAACTTGACATAAAAAGGTAAATGAGAAATCTGGAACAGGATATGGAAAAATAGGTGCACTAACTCACTATTGGTAGATGCGTGAACTGGTCCAACCATTTTGGAGAACAATTTGGAACTATGCCCAAAGGGCTATAAAACTATACATACCCTTTAACTCAGCACTACCACTACTAGGTATATTTCCAAAAAAGATTTTTTTAAGGGAAAAGATCCTACTTGCACAAAAATATTTATAGCAACTCTTTTTGTGATGGCAAAGAATTGGAAACCGAGGGAATGCCCATCAATTAGGGAATGAACAAGTGGTATATGACTGCAGTGAAACAATATTATACAATATGAAATGATGAGCAAGATGATTTTAGGGAAAAAGAAACAGGGAAACATGGAAGGCATATAAACTGATACAAATTGAAGTTAGAAGAACCAGGAGAACATATAATAATAGCAATATTGTAAACAATCAACTGCGAAACACTTTAGGCACTCTTATCAAGAAAATGATCCAAGACAATTACAAAGACCCCATGATGAAAAATGCTATCAATTTTTTAGAGACAGAACTGATAAATTTTGAGTGCAGATTGAAACAAATTCTTTTCACTTGCGTTATTTTTCTTGAATTTTGCATGTGTGTGTTTGTGTGTAAATGTTTTGTGTGATTTCATATGTATAATTGATATTATATTGCTTACCTACTCAATGGGTTGAGAAGAGTCAGGATTGTCAGGAGGGCAAGAGAGAATTTAAAGACCAAAATTCTAAAAGATTAATGTTAAATTTTAAAATGTAATTGGGAAATATTCAATGAAATAAAACATATTTTTAAAAAAGAAAGTAAATGGTAATCACTCCTATGCTCTCCCCCACTTTGAAACTGTATAAAGAGGCCAGATTCTTTCTCATTTCTTCTCCTCTACTGGCCTCCTGGGTGTGCTCTTACTTTAGCCTCTATTCTGTGCTTGCTGCAGAAGTTTTTAAACAGTCTTGAACTTCTTAAGTGAACTTTGCCCACTCCTGCTTCTTCTAAACTAATTTTGTTTACTTTTGTCTTAGCCTTGGGGAAAAGGCACTAAGCTCTGTGTTTATTCTTTTCTGTTATTTAGAATCTTAGAACAGTTATTATTAAAAATAGTAAACACAAAAACCTGTAACTCAGCAGTTTTAGACGAAGCTTTAAACCTCTATCCATTTTCAGTTCTGTGTACTACAGTTCTGTTCCACTGACCTACCTTTCAGTTTCTTAGTGCCAGATAGTTTTGATAATTACTGCCTTAAAATATAGTTTAAGATCTGGTACCGGTAAATCTCTTTCCTTTACAGATTTCCCCCCCATTATTTAGTTTTCATTAGTTGATATTCTTGACCTTTTCTTCTTCCAAATTAACTTTGTTATTATTTATTATAACTCAGTAAAATAATTTTTGGCAATTTGCAAGGGAAGAACTGAAAAAAATATAAGTATGTATAGAATGATTTTTTACATACACCACAAACACATACATACACATGCACATTTTTGTCTAGTGGTAGCCATCTCTATAGTGGGGGAGGGAAGATAAAAAGGGGATAAGAGTTACATAATAGCTTTTATTATATACATAAAAGGAATAGCAAATTCTACATAATAGATTTACAGTTTCATGTGCAATCATCTTTTTTCCCATGTTTTGGAAATGCTTGTTTTATTTCTCAAGTTCAGAATAAGAGGGAAGAAAAGAAAATGTAACTAACTGTCAGAATGCTATAATAGCCATTTAGTAGAAGCGATTATGAGATTCTTTACTATCTATTAAGGAAAAGAAAATTACCAGTAAATAGTTCTTTATACACAGAAAATGAAATAAAGTACTATAGGCATCATTGGTGAAACCTAAGCATTCACTCATATGTGTGTATGCATAATATATTCACACACATACATGTCTTCAGCGATATTTATATATCATTTAATTGTTAAAGGTACATGAGAATTAATTGGTCTTTGCATATATACATAAATATGTACATATATATGATATATATAACATAAAGATTGATCTGTCATGCATCTTCAATAATTATAAGATACGTGAATATCACTAAGAAGAAATATATATGTATGAATATCCACCCATATATCCATGTGTGTATACATTTGCCTGTGTATACTTTTATTATATATTATAAAATATATTATATTATAATATATTATTTTATAATTATACATAACAGAATTAATTACATTATGTATTAAATTACCTTATATATTTTAATGCATATGCTTTTATCATATATAGCTTAAATGATATTATATTATGATATATGATAATATAATTCAATACACAATGTCATATATGGCATATATGGGTAGATACATTATATAATAGACATATGTGTTTATGTATCTTATATATATTAAATACAGATTCTATAAAGAGAGAGTGGGTGAAGAAAAGAGAGGGAGGGAGGGAAGGAGGGACAGAGAGGAAGAAAGAAAGAAGAAGAAAGAGAAAGAGCAGAATGATGTATCAATCAATTAGCATTTCCTAAGTGCTTCTATGTGTCAGACACTATGCCATGCTCTGAGAATGCAAAGACAAAAATTAAATAGTCTTTGCCATCAAGGGACTTATATTCTTTTGGGAGAAGTAACATTTGGCTGCAATGATACAGTGGGAACAATTGGCTCTGAAGTCAGAAGACCTTATTAGCTAGTAAATTGATAACAACATTATAATTAAGATGGGAAAATATATCACACTGTCTCTCATACATAAATACATTGTTGTATGGTATCATGCATATTATTTTGCACAGATGCATTTATTTAAAGGGGCTGATAACCCCCAAACCATCAAGACAGAAAAAAAAGCTAAAGCTGTAATAGTGGAATGACGAACAACATTGGTGAATTGGAAGCAGCCTTGTAAAGTGGGAAGAATAGTAGTTTTGGAATCAGTAGCCCTAATTCTCATCCTGGTTTTGTCACTTACTAGCTGTGTGACCTTGAGTGAATTCACTTAACTTCTCTGGCCTCTGTTTAAAGGATTGAACTGAATGACATCTAAAGTCCTTTCCAGGTCTATGAACCTGTGATTTGGGGTGGGGTGTGAGGAGGTGTTGTTCTTCACCCCTTTGAATTGTCTGTTGGTCTCATTCAAACGAAACCCTTATGTTCTAAAGACAGTATACAATTACTGCAGTCTTTGGCAATTGCTGCTGTTAAATTGGTATTACACTTCTTGAAATCTTTTTTAAAATTTTTTAATGCTTGGTTATAAAATGACACATTATAAAGTAAGAAAAGCTGTTTATAAATGCAGCGATCCCTTCTACATCACAGGGGTTAGGGCCACAATGCCCTCATCATCTGGAAATTCTGTGTACAATTTTTGGCTTTTCCTTCATACCAGAGAAGCAGCCTAATTTTTTTTTCTTTTTCTTTTATGGGATGTTTACAGTATCTTATTGTAAAATTTGGGTTGATGTTATACAATTTTATATATGTATATACACACATATACATATATGTGTGTATGTATGTGTGTATATATGTATATATATGCATACACAAACACACACACACACACACACACACACACACACACATATATATATATATATATATATATACATATGTGTGTGTATTGCATTTCTGAGTTTCTAAACTTTTTCTGTGTCCTTTGCTGGCTTTTATGCATCACCTGCTGCTTCTGCAAAACTCCCCCCAAATTCCCATTTAATTTCTTATGCTGACCTACAACATATTGCAGCTGCAATGGGGAAAGTCATAATGCTGAAGGGCTAATTGCAAATTCACAATTGCCATGTAAGGACAGTAAGAGATAAACAAAAGGCATCCCCTAGACTTCATTGATTCAATGTCAAAGAGATCTAGAGAAAAACCTTCAGTGCTTTGGATGCAATGAATGCCTATGAGGGAGGCCTAGCTCTCTGAGATGGAGGGCCTGGATCTCAGGAAGCACTTGGGCTAGGATCAAACAGAATGAGATCTGGATGTCCCATTGGAGGAAGTATTCACGTCAGTGAGATCACAGCTTCATCCAAGTATAAAACATCAAATTCATGGAGCTTACCTAATTCTTCTGACCAACTCCAATCATACATATTTTTATCCTTATATTCCACTGCATCTCATTTCTTGCACACATCATAGGAACAAAGCCCAAAGGCCTAAGTAGCAACAGAAATGGCCTTTTCTCTGCAGGGAAGGCCTCCTACATCCTTCATCAATTGTAGGACTCCTTTAATAGACTGATTAAAAAACAACCCTGGAAGTAAAACTGTATGAGTCTGTGCCCAGGCCTCCTAGGAGAGGTTTTATTTTTTTTTTCCTCCTCCAATTGATGATAAAACCAAACATAGCTCTTCAGCTCTTCTTAGTGCTTTCATTATTATTATAATCATTGATTTTTTAAAAAAATGCCTAAAGAATGCACAGCACTTAAAAGTGAACAAAGGTAATGGAGTTTCTCATTTCAAATGGACACCTGGGGCGGCAACAAGTCTACAAACTGTACAGAGACGTGGGAGAAATCAATAAGTGTTTCACATGCCCCTAACAACTGGAAATTACATGAAATTTGTGTCTGATGTCTAAGCCATGTGGAGATAAAGGCTCAACGTTATTTTTATATTATTAGACACAATTATGATACACCATAAAAAGGAAAAAAATACACACTTCTATATTCAAATGGAAATAAATGCCTCATTAGCAATAAAAGCTCCAGGTTATGTTCCTCAGTAACCTTTTGTTCAAACAGGAGGTCTGAAATTTGCATAAGTAGTCAGCTGTGTATATATCTCAGGGCTATTGAAATGATGTGACTCGCTAATCTAGGCAGCCCTTATAAATAGTGTTTTTCTCCTTTTCAGTTGCCCTTGTTTTCACAGAAACACAGCTGTACTGTATTGATACAGAAAAAGTTGGAGAGTGAGCTAGGATGGTCCGTTAAGTTAATTTTACCCAGGATACTCCTGGATTTATGGAGCTGCACCTGGGGGCCTGCTTTGTACGTGAGGCCACATGTGATGAGTGCTTGTGGGGTCCATCCGTGGTGCTCTTGGTTTTTTCATTCAATGAGAGTGCAGATACATTCAGGTTGGAGACTGAAAATGTTCTTGGAAATAGTTATTGTTATTTTCCTCTTGGCAACAATTTTAACTTCCTATTTTAAATGATGATATGGGATAAAGGTTCAAAAGGTTTCTTGGACAAAATAAGTCTTAGCCAACCACTTTCCAAGGAGTTAGGTGTGAATGAATTGGAAACATATGGCACAAATTTTCCATGGAGTTCACATATGGATTTTTGAAGAGGTTGGAGGAAAAAGGTTTGGAAATTGAGGAGGCTGAAGGAGGAAGGGAAAAGTGGAGAAGACTATATTCTGGGACCTATTAAAAAGTAAAGGTTGGAAAAGGGGTTTGTTACTAACTCACAAAACCTCTGGGTTTATCATACCTTTATATTTCATAGGATTAAGAAATTCCATGTACAATCCCCAACTTTCATGTGGGAGGCAGGTTTCATTTGTCAATCAGCAAATAAAAAAGGAGTACTCATAGGGAGCATAGCTGTGGATGAGAAGCGTGGGACTCGCTGCAAAGAAGAAATAATGCCTCTGCCAATGTAGGACCAAAAGTGCATTAAAAATAAGCAGGTAATAACACAAATCAATTGTAATATCTAATACCCAATATAAAGGAAACCCAATATAAACTTCTCATCCACAGCTAGCCCCCTATGTGCACTCTCTCTTTATTCATGGAATGACAATGAAAAACACTTATAATATCCAAAACCCAATATAACCCAGTATTTGGGTCAATCCAAAAAGGCTTCTTAGAGGAGATAATCATGGATTTAATAAGAGCAAGTTGCTTTAAAATCACATGCTAGTCTAATTTTGGGGAATTTTCAGATGACACCAAGAAGTCACATCAATGTAAAGTTCTTAATTGAAGTACTCCAACAATAAATGTCTTTGGCCAAACCAAATTTGACATTTATAATAACCCAAGAGAGAGGTCCAGCCAGTGAGACAGCTTCACTAGATGTTCCTGAAATCAAAGAAGAGCTTATAATTTAACAGGGTCAGGAGGACATAAAAATCACATATTCAGTAGTATCTCTAGACAAGCACCAATACCTGCTCAGATTTAAGAAGTGTCAACTTGAGGAAGTATGCTATTCAAAATCCATCAGAAGAAAGCTAAATAACTGGGAGAAATGAATAGTACTCTACATCTGCCTTGGGATGCAAGGAAGAAGTGATCACTATAAGTCAGCATGTATTTAGTAATAACAATTCAAATCAGATTAACCTAAAATCTCTAACTCTCACCCTATTTCTGTCTCTGTTCCTTAACTCTAACTTTATCGCTACACTCAACACACACACAAACACACGCTCACATGTATGTATGTATCTACATATGTGATACAATGAAAATGATAGAATCTTAGAAGATCAGTTTAATTAATCACCATGTTAAGTACAAAAATGGAAATATACTAATATTACCAAAAAAGGTAATATTAAAAAGAAAAATAATAACACAACTACTAACCATGATAATAATAGAATAATTAAAATGAACAACTACCATTTGAACCATTTATATACACATACATATATTTTCATACACATATATGCATGTTATATATACACACATGCTATATATACACACATATATATATGTGCTTAAGGGAAAAAAGTCTCATTTATATAAAATCCATTAAATTCTCTACACAAATATTATTAGTTGGAAGACATTCTAAGTAAAATTATCAAAGGTAATACATTTTAAAAATAAAAGATCCCCAAATACTTCAAAACATTTATAGCAATACTTTTTGTAATAGCTAAGAACTGGAAACAAAATATATATGCCCATAAATTGAATAATCGTTAAACAAATTATGGTACGTGAATGTAATGGAATATTACTTTGCTTTAAGAAATAATGAATACTAACATGTTTATGAATTGATGTAGAGTGAAGGAAGCAGGCCTAAGAAAATCATATACATAGTAACTGCAAAAATGTAAAGTAAAGAACAGCCACCAAAAAATCAAAAGTAAACATAGCTAAATTTTAAAAGATCAATGAAAGCTCTTCACCAGGGCAAGGGATAAAGCACAGAACTTCATAATGGACTAGAGAAGCTCTATGGAAATTAAAACTGGGAAAGACGGAAAATGCCAGAATGTTGACCATGAAAATGGGACAGCAATAAGCGGTTATGAATATGATGAATAATAAAACTGGGTAATCTGAAAATAATGCAAAATGAATAGAGATAGAAGATGACAGAATCCTCCAGGAAAATACCTAGCAGGACATATCATGACAAGGCTATATCAGTTTTCAAAGGAAGAAATCTAAGCTATCTACTTTCATAAGAAAAAATACTGTAAAGCACTAGTAGTGAGAGAAATGCAAATTAAAGTAACATTGAAGTTCCTTCTCAGATCTATTAGATAGTAAAAGATGACAAAAAGGTGAAAAATGACCTACGTAGGAGGGACTAAAAGAAAACAGGTACGTGGCTGAACTGTCGGTAGAGTTGTTAATTGGTCCAGTTGGTCTAGAAAGCAAATGGAGCTATACCCCAAAAGTTACCAAATGATGTAGGCCCTTATTTTCTCCCTCCCTTTCTCTTCCTTCCTTCCTTCCCTCCTTCCTTCCTTCCTTCCTTCCTTCCTTCC